>JAPDOI010000066.1:755000-987500 GCA_029168955.1 Aplectana chamaeleonis | reverse complement strand
AAAAACGTAGGGTAATGAGGATAAAAGGGATTAAAGATGAGGATTCGCTACCAGTTCTCACATCTAGCACGTTTTCATAGAATGTTGATGCGACCGTTGAACAACATGAAAAACAGTAACGGCACAAACTCCACATGCAGAACAACTTCGAAAACGACGAAAACGACGGTGACGAGGCCTCCAAACCCAGGCAAACTCCAGAAACGATTTTGTCGCGAAATTCAAAGTCATATTTACTATGTGTTCCGATTGAATTTTCT
This sequence comes from Aplectana chamaeleonis, assembly GCA_029168955.1. Classification (NCBI taxonomy): domain Eukaryota; kingdom Metazoa; phylum Nematoda; class Chromadorea; order Rhabditida; family Cosmocercidae; genus Aplectana; species Aplectana chamaeleonis. The sequence continues at coordinate 987,240 of JAPDOI010000066.1, read as the reverse complement.
TTACTAATGAAAGTTTTCATGGCCACCTTCAGCATTTTCGTTCTTTAGAGGCCAAACTACACAAAAACATGAAAAAATAATTTACGGTTTTCTGCGCGTACGTCGGCCCAGAAAACCGTATATTATTCTTGCCAATGGCAAGGCTTGCAATAAAGTGTTTTCACGAACACTTGAGGCCTCGGCCATAGTTGGCTGATCGATAATCGTGGAAGACATGAATGATATGGGGTGGAAAAAACACCCCAGGTGGCTGCCCCGACCGACGCTCACATGCTATAAGGTAAGAAATGAATGATATCCATGACATCGTTCCACATAATTCATAGATATTGACCGCGTCAGCACTGCTGGCCACATCGGGTGTTTTTTTTGCAACCTCCATCGTCCATGTCTTCTATACGTATCGACCTGGCTGGCCACGGCGTTTTTTCAACCAACTCTGACAGGGGCCTCAGACCGTATATGGTTTATATCCTATCTCAAAGAGGTCGAGATACAGCTATTATCTCGCTATCTTAGGAGCGGAGCGGTTGTTTCTCGATTTCTAAGATAGTGTTTTCTCAAAAACAACCGTTCAACCTTCATGATAAAGCTATCATAGCAGCGTCGCGGCTCACCCCCATCCAGAGACTGACGATGCACATAATGTATAGCAAGAGTGAGAACTTAGTAGAAACTCTGGGGTCACGTATAAACTCAAATAACAAAATGTGGCTGAAAACGCACACATGATGAGGCCAACTGCGGACTAATCGTTATCATGGTGTTTGCAAGTGTTGGCTGAAATCGATTCGCAACTGCAATGGGATTAATTGCATACAGACTGTTTACCGTCGGTACAAAAGTGTAAGAACTCTCGTAATCTTTCAGTTTGCATTTACTTTCTGTTTTCGGCAGTTCTCAACTCCAACTCTTTTGCTAGTCCGGACAATGACTGAATAGCGGTAGCTCCATTTTCTTCATTTGAAGGCAGCGTCTACAACGGGACTTTGCCGAGAAAGCTGCCAAAATCTGTTTGAAACGAAAACAGCTGAACAATTGCGAACGTTGATCTGCAAGAAACACGCTAAAAATACAGTTATTGAGGAACAAAGATGCTTATTGGTGCACAGGTGCACAACGCCGCCAATAGAAGTTCTAGTTTCAAGCAGCGCCTGGTCAAAGCATACAGATTTTTTTTCGTTTCAGAGCATACAGAATTTTTTTCAGAAAACAAACACAAAAGTGTGATTAGCAATTAGAGGAAGGCAATAGAGCTCAGAATGGTTAAGACAGTGTTCACGATGGTTTTCGTTCCGGAGTTTTCCACTCAAGACAATGCGTTAGCCTCGAACTTTTACCAAGACTACGACGAAACGGCGAGAAACGCATTGAAACTTCGTATTCCAGAGACATGGACTAGCTGTCCGGTTGGATGAACATGCTCATGGTAGTTGTCACCAGTTGAAAATTGGGTCAATCGAGGATAGAAGAATATTTAATGCAAAGCAGGATTAGTTAGTGCCCTAAGCAAAGAACGGAGCAAGAGAGAGTAGGGAATTGCCATTGGCGGGTCCACAGAAAAATCCATTGTCAAAACAAACACTTAGTGTGATACTTTAAGGCATCGTTCTCGCCGGAGACCACTTTCCATTTTTAGACTCAATTTCATAAATGAGTCCGATAGACCACACCGGTAAACTTCGGGTCGTCACAAAACGTAGGGTTATGAGGTTGGAAGGGGTTAAAGATGAGGATCCGCCATGAATTCTCACCAGCCATCTAGCACAAAGAACAGAAGCGCCATGTGATGCGCAAGAGATAGTGTATTGCAAACTCTTATTTCGGTTATCTTCCAAACTTGCAGAGTAAAAGCTTTTTATTTTCAAGTGATTTTGGCAGAAGAAAGGCAGAAGAAATTTTCTCACCTAAGAAGTTTAGAGTGTAAAACCACTTCAGACGTTCAGAAAAATTTCGGACGTATTGCACTGGACACACCGAATTCGACGGAGGGGGCGAAAAATCATTATTTCAAAAGGTTTTCAAACGCGTTTATTTTTCGAAAGCTGGGGGTGTTTGGGGTTTCTTTGCTATTTTCGTTTACGTCAAGAGCCTGCCTACCCAAAAACATAGAAACATAAGACACCGTCTTTTGCGCGTACGCTGCCTTTAAAGGCAGTGGTCGCGATCAAATATGCTTGTCGTCTTTGTCTCTCTAAACCCTTTTCTGGGTCTTGAATAGTAGGACCTACAAGAAAAAATCGCGGAAAAACCATTGTTTTGGGCAAAATTTGAAGCCTGAACTTTCTTGTCTTTTGACGGTGGACGAGCTCACTCCATATCATCGGCATCGATGACCTCTTATATCAAGAACATAAGCTGGCTTGAAATTGAATTTCAATCAATGCAGCTTCGGATTTATGTACACATCTAGTCAAAAACATTGACTGGAGTGCTTTCTTTCATTGCTCAACTGTTTTTATTAGGTAAATTTGCATTTATTTCGTCCTCTGAATGTCGATGATTTTTGACTGCTCGGCATGAGACTGCAATCTAATTCGTCATCGCTGTGCACGTGTGCACGAACTGGCTGCTTTGGGCCTTAAAAACTCTAATTCTAGCCCGTTTTTCACCGCTCTAACTTTATAGTTTTTCAGCTGTTTTTTATCTAAGCTGATTTTTGTAGTTTTTTTCTATAACGTTTTTCATCGTGACCACTGCCTTTAGGGATTTCGTGTACTTCTGGTGCGTTTTTCTCAATTTCTACGTCATTTATGTTCTACCCGGGAGCCACTTAATCAATATAGCGAATAATCTCAGAATTGAAGATTATCGTGAACACTGCCTTTAAGTCGACGATCAGAAGATTTATTGAATATCGGTTTTGAGCTAGCTGGTGACCCATTATACTACAAACCATCGAAGATCGGCATTGTACTCGGCCACCAGCGAAAAAAGACCGATTATAGGAATAATAAGTTCACACCAAACAGGACTTTTTTGTGGTCTTGTGGTATAAGTCGTACTACATTGCACCAAGAGAAGACTTCACTTTTTTAGGGAAACTCGACAACCAGATTCCATCGTGAACACTAATGTGTTCGAATGAGACTGTCCGCCCACGCGGACGGCGTGCACGTCCTCACCTTTTTTCAACATTCTTATTTGATTAGCAGGAATATTAGGCAAATAGTAAATAATAACCCAGCCGGCAGCCTGCAGCCGCGGCAAGCCTCGTACAGAAAATGTCTTCGGGACAACGCGGCACACACGCCAACCGCCTGGGCGGGCAGTCTCATTCGAAAAGATTTTACCTTTATAGCGCCGTTTACGAAAAATCGGCATTTTGATATTCTTCCACAAAACGGTAAGTAGAAATGCCAAAAACGTGCTGTAATTTCTATAGGTGCCAATATGGGTGTGGGACGTTCCCAAATTTTTTCAAGGGGTCGGAATTACGGGATTACGTGCCAAAATTTTGTGGGGGCGAATGTTTGACACGGGTTCGAAGTTTTTCGTCTACCCCCCATTTTGTGTAATCAAGCCGAAATGATTTCGGATAGAATGGAAGAGCGAAATAGTCTGATAGAATATGATGCGTTCGTATTTCCATTAACTTTGCAGCTGATTGCGCTGTGTGTCTTGTAGTTCACACATTCAGTTAGCCTAATATTTATATCATGAGCAACTGTCGACACAAATATTTGAAACTTCATCATGTGCAACTAGAAATCCAATCTTGTCCTGAAATGAAGCCTTCAGCTAATCATCGTTGTCTTCTTCATCTCGAAGAAGAGGAGGCGCCAGAAGTGACCCATGCGGTTCGCCAGAAGTGACCCTTGTGGCGATGTGTTGAAATGCAGCAAAGACCATTTTGAGTCTGCCTCAATGCGCATCGGGATCGTATCTGAATCTATGCACAACCATTTCCGACTCTTCAGGAACAGTTTCCAGTGTTGGCACGGCGATAGACGAACTCCTCCTCAGCTTCCTGGTTGGCCCTGAACAGCAATATTCACAATGTTCAGAACCAGTTTTCGGAGTAATATACTCATTTAAGGTAGTAATAACTCGCCACAGAATTTTGCAGATTTCTTCGATTGCGTTTCACCATGCAAGACGAAGGTAACACGTTTTGGACCTGCCATGTTTTTCATTGAAAGGAGATGTTGTTGGATTGCGAAGACGGCAAGGATTCAGAAAAAAAATTGCCGAATCGAAGGCTATAAAAATGCACGACCATTATAGTTCGCCGCGTTTATATAGCGCCAGTGAGAGGCGTGTTTGGTGTTGATCGGACGGAGTTTCGCCCTATTGGTATCGGCTCTTTTTGCGAGTCTCGTTGTGAGGTCAGAGATGGACTGACGTGGAGTTCAAAAAATCAAACTGCGATGACGAACTGCAGCGGTAAATCCGAGCGATTCAACTCAATGACGAACATAAAAGAACGAACGCTGTTGAGTCCATAACATCAGACAAATTTCATCTCCCAAGTAGCAACGAATGAATTAATCTCCACACATTTTAACAAATGTAGATATTAAAATTCCGAGGTCTGTCCAAAAACTGAACTTTCTCATGGAGTCCCAATGTTTTGTTCAACAACTACTGCCTAATTTGGTAGATTTTCGTTCATGATACACCAGAAGCATCGTATACTGCGAAACGTCATGTACAGTTTACCGCAGTGTTAAAAGGACATGGTGCGGTTGCGGTCACACACTAAAACTACGGTGGAAGACGCCTAATTTCATTATCGATCGACAGCACCGTTGATTTTTGGGGTGAGTCACCTTTTTTCCTTTTTTTCTTGTTTACTTTGGCATTACTTTTATTTCTGACTCTTAGAATTTTACGAATAGGGACTTTTCATGGTGTGCGAGAGAAATTTGCCGTTTTTTCGATTTCAAAGCAGATTTTTGGAAAAGAAACACTTCGAAGCCCGAACAAACGGCTAATTTTTCTCACGCTCTAAGAATAGCACCTATTCGCAATATTTAAACAGTTAGAAACAAAATTAATGCTGAAACAAACAAGAAAACCCGTAACTCACAGAGAAAATCAGCTGTGCCGTCGATCGATAAGGAAATTACGCGTCTTCCACCGTAGTTTTAGTGTGTGACCGCAACCGCACCATGTCCTTTCAAGCTGCGGTAAACTGTAATACCGAAACTTCCGCCAGCCACGGCATGCTCCTGGAACTGCACGGGAATCATCTGATGCTTGTCGAGGTCTCCGATTCTCAACGACGGTTTTTCCGAAAGGGTATGCCAGTCTTGAAGAACAACGAAAGTCTCATAGTAGAAGGGCTAGATTGGACTGCAGCCACTATTACCAAACCAACTCCACTGCAGAATGACTCCCGACACTTCATTGAGGCGAGAAAAGGACGTTGAGTATATGGGTATTTATAGTTCACGGCAACGAAAAAAGCTGTTGTGCGGTTGCGTAAAACAATTAGGCATACTGTAGGTTGCGGGCATTTCGCCATAATCGGCGGCAAATTTGTAACTTTTTTTTGAAATCTGAAGAAAAACACCGAAGATGTTGAGAAACGGTTAACTTTTCCCCACAAACCCACAATATAAATACACTAAAAGTTTTTATCATACATACACGCCCGAATAGCAAGAAAAAACAATTGAAAAAAATCAAAATAACGGAGGCGAATTCATTTTCCTTGTTATTCCAGCTTGTATCCATGGTGAACGCTTACTTTAGTTATATTGATCATGTTTGTGTTTGAGAGGAAACTCATCTGTAAAACAACGTTTTCAATGCTTTTCATTTAAAATTTAGAAAAAATACAAATATGCCGTCGATTATAGCGCGACGTTCGCAACCTACAGTATGTTTAGCGGGAATACGCAACCGCACAATCGCATTTTTTCTTGCCGCAGACTGTATAGGCTGCAGAAACGCGCGATTCTCATGATTTTTAGGTTCTAGTTCAGAGCGGAGATTAGAGACAGCGAGAGAACGGAGGGCGGACGGAGGCCGAAGCTGGGCGCGCCCCCACGCGCCATGAGAGAAGGGTATTTCGGTTTTTTCTTACAGAGGATATCCGCTGTTTCCAAGTGAAATTTATTTCCGTCCATCGCGAGCGTCTGCGCGCGTGCGCTGTGTCTCCTTCTCCCCACGCTTTCTCGCTGTCTCTACCCTCGCTCTGCACAAGCGCGCGAATGACGGAGTAAATCTGACTAGGAATCAGAGGGTATCTTCATGCTATTTCCCTTCTTTCCCTTATTTCTATTCATCCGGTTTCTGTACGAGCATCGAAGGCAATTAAAGCACTGCAGTGGGTTTGGCAAAGGGGACGTGTGGTTTTTTACTTGTTTCTCCCTTAGTACATAATTTTTTCTTGCCTTAACGGAATAAATTATGTACTATCCTCGAAGGCATCGTTCGCGCTAAGAACCGCTTTCCATTTTCAGAACCATCATCGAGGCAAAAAATGCAACGAGGCGGCAGGCTGAAACAGCAAATATTGAAAGGTCAAACGACTCCACTTAAAGGCATCGTTCGCGCTGAAAAGCAATTTCCATTTTTCAGGCTTAATTCCATGAATAAGCCCGGTAGACCGCACTGGCAAATTTCGGCGCGTCAAAAACGTAGGGTTATGAGGTTGGAAGGGGTCAAAGATGAGGATCCGCCACCAGTTTTCACCAGTCATCTAGCACTTTTCATAGAATGTTGATGCAACCATCGAACAACATGAAAAACAGTTACAGCACAAACCCCACATGCAGAAAAATTTCGAAAATAACAGTTACGAGGTCACCAAATGCAGAAAAACTCCAAAAGGGATTTTGGCACGAAATTCAAATTCATATTTACAATGTGTTCCAATTGACTTTTCTCCACTAATGACGGTTTTTATGGCCCCCTTCGACATTTTCGTTCACTAGAGAGGCCAAGCTACACAAAAACATGAAAAATAATATACGGTTTTCTGCGCGTGCGCCGGGCAAGAATCGTGCTGGACTAGAAATTTGAACGCTGCAGTTCTTTTATTATTAGACTATTGTATGGTCTTTCAGAGTGGCATCGATGCAGGATTTGCTGTAATTGAGAGTTTACGCAGGACAAAGACTGCTACGTCTCTGCTCCTCAGCTTTCGCACAGTCTCCGCAACAGCGATTCTAGCTGCGAATCCTTTATAAATTTCTCTGCCAGTGACTCACTAGAGCGTCTGATGATCCAGTCCTCTAACTCGTAAAGCACTTGCACTAATATCTGTGAAATGAGCTTATCCTGGGAGCGAATCTCGTTTGGAAGGCCAAAGCCCCATTCATACATAGCTGTCGCTTCGACTGCAAGTCGAAGCGACCAACAATACTGCTGCGATCTGAGTCCGCTGGACGAAGCGATTTGAAATCGCTCCGTCCAGCGATTTCAAATCGCTCAGGCGGACGTAATTTCGCGTGAAATAGACGGACGTTTGCGGACCAAGTCGCAGGAATTTAAAAAAAAGCTTTAAATTAAAGAGTTTTGCATAGTTTCCAAACAAAAAATGGTTCCAGGAAACGATGGGACTCACAAGGGACCACTTCGAACATAAAATGGAGTTTTGAAAAACGTTCTTATGAGGGTTGTAGAGGAGTTAAAAAGAAACAATTTGAGATTTTAAAATTTCACTCAGTCCTCACGGGTAGATCAAAAACGATCAAAAAAGGAAAGAAATCAGAACGTTGGATTGGGAGGACGTAGCACAAATGTGAGCTATACAGTGGCCTTCAAATCATCTGAAAAGGTTCTCCTAAAAGTTTGAAGATGAAATCTAGCTAGGTTCTCGAGTTATGACTTGTTCATTGATTCCCTGAACAATGCTCGTTCCATTCAAACCACCGATCACTGCAATGTGATAGTCGGGGTAAGCTAGCAGCACACCGTGTCTCAGTCGGTTAGGCGTTGGATTACGAAGCAACTGAAAGATGGTTCGAATACTGTGGGATCATTATGGCTGGTAGTAATGACATTTCTATGTGTTCACCTTACTTGTTCTGAGTTTTAACAATGTCTCTTGTTTTTTATACCTCTTTTCTTATATCGCAGAGGTAACGTGATATAAACGGAGAATGGTTCACATCAATGTTGGAAACTATAGAAATTCCGAGGTTTCGACAATTGCTATAATATCAAGAATACCCTCACCCACATATGTTACAGAAAAACCGTCCTTAATTCGTAGAAACACTTTAGGGGACTTATTTTGATATATGACGCTGGAAAAAAGTTCGGACAAAATGAAACTTCGTGGACTTGTTCCTTGATCAATAATCAATCGTTTTAGAAATAATTGTTGTGAACAGGAGTGGGTTTACCTAAACTACAAAATCCATTGAAGCAACCTAATACTTTAGCGCATGACTCGAAGACTCAAGAAAAGTGTTTCGTTATCAATTCCAAAATTTGGAGTAGAACAGAACCTGAAAAGGCATCTTACAAGATAACTACTTTTATTCAGCCTGGCCATTCTGGTTTAAATGTAGTTTTCTGGTGCCATTTTGGACGTAGAATCCGAGTATGCTCTTCGCAGCTTCTCTGAAAAATAGAGAAACTTTTATGAAGAGAAGTTATAGTCGTTTTTCCAAGCCTCGCCAAGGCAAGGGTACCCATCAAGGAATTTTTAGGGTGGTTTGGAAAAAATTTTCGGATTCGGCTCAAAACGTGTATGTAGGGGTAATGTAGGGTGCTGAACACGAATCTAGAGATAGTTTGCCGAAATTCTGAGGTTTACTGTAGTTTACGGTAGTTGTCATGACATAGAGGGCCTAAACCTACCTTAATAATTTGAAAATTGACAAGTGAACATCAAATTCGTATTCAGCACCCCGAATAACCCCCGTTCAGAAATTTTGAGTCAATTCTGAGACGTTCACCCAACTACCGTATACCCACCGTAATCTACCGTAATCTGTCGAAAATCGATAAACTGACCTCAGATTCGTTATGAACCTTTTAAATCACCTCCGAAAGCGAAGTTTGAGTCCTAGTTTTTTTCTCGACCTTTGAAGCCCCATGAGGTAAGAAGCTCAAGGCCATTTTTGGGGGTTCAGAGGTCGAAATTTTTTTTTGCCGAAACTCAGCCCCAGGGGGTAATTCGGGACGCTGAACACGAATATGGGGTCCGTTACCCGTTTTTTAGCGCATTTCGTCAGGTTAGGGTGCATTCAATGGCATTTTACCTACCACAACCCATTGTTTTGGTGGTTTTTGATCTACCCGTGAGGACTAAATGAAATTTTAAAATCTTAAATTGTTCATTTTTACGCCCTCTACAACTCTCAGAAGACCTTTTTTCGAAACTCCATTTCTGTTCAAAGTGGTCCCTTGTCAGTGCTAGATCTGTTGGCGCGATGGGTTTTATAACTGTTGGCAGTGCCGCGACTACTCAGAAAAATCAAAACAAGTTACTTGTAATATAAATGTAACTTACTTGAATGTCTCAAGTGACTTACATTTATATTACATGTACCATACATACTTTTGTAAATATATAATAATCAATCCATTTCTCAGTCAGTGATGAATGGTGATTCACCCTTTGCTCCTCAAATTCACACCGTTGTTTCCCCGAGTATTGATGTATTTCCCGAGAACTCCAATCGTCACTATCCTCATCCTTACGAAATATTAAATCTGAACTCAAACACCAAAGATTCAGCTAAAATGGTTTTTTAGGGAACTAGACCCCCGGGTCAATCTCGTCTGAGTTTTTCCATTCCTGTTTTATTTCTTTCGTGTTTTTATGCTAATTTACGGTCGTTCCCTAAAAACTGCATTCAACTGAATCTCAATCTTGGTGGTAAATATGATGTGTATCTTTTTTCTGAGACATGGCTCAAATCTGTTCACTTCATTCCTTCTATGCTTGATGACTGGATAAGAGATTACGCCAATCTACGCTGCGATCGAAGGTGGAGGTCGTGGTGGGGTGGCGATTTTTCTGCGTAGCACTTAATCTCATTCTGTGGTTTTCTCTGATTCAGTTGTCAACGGGTATGAAATAATAGCAGTGGACATCTTTCATGAAGACCTCAGTTTTGGAATATTTCTAGTTTACAGACCACCCTCTACCGCTGTGGCCATAACCGAGCAGCTGGCTAGAATACTGTGTGATCTCACGGATACTGAACATCCTGCGGTTTTGGTTGGCGACTTGAGTTTTCCTGAAGTAGAGTGGGCAAGGTGGAATGACAGAAATTTTAAGTCACGTCTCGGTCAATTCACCAGTTGGCGACAGCGATCACAGAAGCGTTTCCTTTGATATCGGGGGTAACGGAGTTGAACAACCTCCTGTTCGTAAGCGAATGTTCAACAAAGGCGATTTTACTTGCATTTCACGGTATTTCACGGCAATATTGCGTGGGTTGACTCATTCGAGTCGGTCTCATCGGTTGACGAAAAGTACATGATGTTTCTAGACATTCTTGAGCATGTTATTGATCTGTTCATACCTTGGGCCTGGATTTACCCCAGCAAGTCCAACCTACCGATTCATCTCCGTAACGTGTCAGATCACAGGGAGTGCCTACTTCGCTATTCCAAACTATCAAGTGAATGGACTGAATACAAAAGTTTTTCGAGAAAGTTTGCGGAAGAGCAAATGAAATACTCGAAGAATGTCGAAAAAAAGATCGTAGAGTCAAAACAGAAGCAACCATTTTACAAATTTATGAAAAGTAGACTCAGTTCTAAGTCACATTTTAGAGCCCTGAAGCAGAACGGAACGATACTACTGAATGATCATGATAGGGCTAATGCATTGCGAATCGAGTTTAGCAAAGTGTTTTCAGAAGATGACGGCTTCTTTCCGGAGTCTAGCGTCCTTCATGAATTTCCAATGCATGATTTTCCTAATTTTGACGAGATCACGATTCACGAACTTTTGATGAAATGGACTGATTCTTATTCATTCACTCCTGACAAAATCTCTTTCATATTTGTAAAGAATGTTGCACATTTAATTGCCTGTCCACTGTCGTACATATTTAATCAGTCAATAGGTTTTCCAAGGTTCCTCGACTCTGGAAGCACTCCTACATCACTCCGCTTCTGAAGAAAGAGCCGTCATCTGATCCTGCTAACTGTTGGCCAATCAGCATAACTTCCCTTTTCTGCAGGCTTTTCGAGAAAATTTTGAAGTCACACATTCTCAAACATATAGGACTCAATGATCTGATTCCTTCGTGTCAAGATGGGTTTGTGAGTGGGAAGTCAGTTACGATTAATATGTTGGATACTCTCGAAGACTGGACGTTAGCCTTGGACGAGAAAAAGTGTGTTGACGTAATCTATGTGGACTTCGCTAATGCATTCTATAAAGTTAGCCACAAAAAGCTTATATACTTGCTTGAGAAGCTCTGTTTTCACGAAAAGGTATGGAAATGGATTAGAGAGTTCCCTGACCGGGGGGACGTTCCAAGTTCGCATTAACTTCGCTTTTTCGGATGTGTTTGAGGCTCATAGTGGAGTGCCCCGGGGAGGCGTACTTTCACCGATACTCTTTAAAAAAAATTCAGCTGATCTGGGGAAGATTTTGCGGAAAAATGGTGTCATCTGTAGACAATATGCCGTTGACTTGAAAGTATACAAGGAGGTCTCCAGCCTTCTAGATACAGAGCACTTGCAGGCGGATATCGACCGTTTACAAACCTGGTCAACTGCATAGCAAATTCAAAGTTCTCCTGGTAAGACGTTCTGAGTGCGTATTGGCTCTTCCACGTTGCCCGTTTTGTATAAAATAGATGCGCAGAGTATTGAAAGAGTCAGCTAAATCAAGGAACTCGGTTTCTTGTATGATGAGAATCTAGATTTTCTTTCGCATTGCAAAGAGTTGTACAAAAGGGCTCATAACCGTACATGTCAAATTTTTAAGGCTCTGACGACAAAAGACATTAGCGTTCTTCTGAAGGTATACAAGGTTTACATTCGCCCACTTGTGGAAAATGATACGGTAGTCTTCTCCCCATACAAGAAGGAGGACATCATTCTCGTCGAAAAGGTTCAGAATAACTCTACCAGGAAGATACTAATACGACGTGGCAGGCTTTTGTACGCAAAAATCCCTAATTCGAAAATTCGGAGCCAGTATTTCGGCATAGCAAGTCTCGAGTCGCGGTGGGAGTTGTATGATGTCTGTATGGTACACAAGCTTTTGAACGGAATGTCTGGGGCAAATTTTTCACTTTTCCACAGAATAATCCTGTCAAGAACCCGAGGTGGTCTTATAAAAATAACTTTTGCGAGGCCGAGAACCACAATTAGGCCCAAATTCTTCACAGTAAGGGCGGGTTCAGCGTATCTTCGTTTGAGTAAAATCACACCCACTGCCAGGTCAATGGCAAAGTTCAGACGGGGAATGGTAAAACTTTTGCTGAAATCATAGATGTATGTTTTTGCTAATTTGAGATCATGTTTATTCGTCCGAAGTTCGTTTTCATTTTTCAGCGTTTGTCTTATACAGCGTACTCAAATAAACAAATAAAAAATAAACTTAAAGTTATATTGCATGTAAGTTACACTTATTTTACATGTAACTTACATTTATATTTTCACTATGAGTGGCCATCACGTGACGCACACGACACGCAACGCACAGCGCGCGTCTCAGACCACACACTAAGCAAACAAAAATGTTGTGCGGGGCCTTCCCTACTGGTGTAGGGTCAAGTACTTCAAACTTGGGTAATTGAACCAACAGCAACGCCACTCGTAGGCGTGACCCCGCGAGTGCGTCTTACATCCCCTTGGAAATATCTTCTCGGCCGATTTAAGTTACTTGCGACTTACGACGAGGCGCACTGTACACAGCATCCTCTCAGAAATCGAAAACAAGTTACTTGTAACATACCTGAGCAGATGCAAGTTACTTGTGACTTATTTTAGGCCATATAAGATACATTTGACATATCGGAGGAGCATGGCACGCAATATCCCGCCGATATGTTACATGTAACTTAAATGGCCTGAGATAAGTCGCAAGTAACTTACGTCGACTCAGATATGTTACAAGTAACTTCTTTTTGGCCTTTTATGGTACAAGTAACTTGTTTTAATTTTTCTGAGTAGTCGAAGCGACTTGCTACATATGAATGAGCCTTAAGAGAGAGAGGAAAACCGGCTTCCTCTCCGTGCAATCCAACCTTTCCATCTGCGTCTTCGGTGCTGCCCACGTCACCGATCCGTACATCATGATAGGGCGAATAGCGGATAGGTAGACGCGCAACTTGACTTCCTTCGCGATGGTGGTAGACCACAAACACTTGGTTAGAGAATTAAATGCAGACGTAGCTTTCGCACATCGTTGTCGAATATCCGCTGCATAACTACCATCGTTCTTCAGCAAACAGCCCAAATAACAGAAATCGTCCACCAGTTCGATACGTTGTTCGTCCACACAAACTCCCGTTGAAGGCCTCTGAGAAACCCACATCTGCTTGCATTTGTCGGGACGAAGACGAAGTCCATAGGCTGCGGCATACTTCGGAACGAGGTTCACAATCCTTTGCAGTTTTGCGTTGTCTTCAGTGAATAACACGATGTCGTTGGCGTACTCCAGGTCGACAAGGGAGCGTCCTGATGGTGTTAGGATTACATCCGCAGGAAACTGTTCTGCAACTCTACGCATGATGTCATCAACGGCGAAGTTGAAAAGAGAAGGTCCTGCAACGGCTCCTTGCCTTACTCCTGTTTTCACCTCGAAAGCTGACGTAAATCCGAGAGGTGTACGAACTGCTGCTGTTGTTTCTTTGTTCATGTCCTCGATTAACCGAACATACTTTTCCGGGACTCCATCTGCTCGCAGAGCATTGAGCAATCGATCACGATGAGGACAGTCGAACGCGGCTTCAAAGTCTAAAAAAAGCAAGCTGTAATGGCATCGAATACCGCTGCCACGATTCAATTACTCTTCTCACGACGAACACTTGGTCGATGGTCGATCTTCCAGGTCGAAAACCGGCTTGCTCATCTCTGGTCGTTCTTTCACGATGTTTGATAAGTCGCTCAAGAATGATACGTTCTAAAACCTTGTACATGACACGAAGTAGAGAGATTCCTTCGTAGTTCTTAGGATCCGTGAAGGATAGCTTCTTGTGAAGAGGTACGATGATCGCATGTCTCCACAAATCGGGTATCCTTTCGCTCGTCCATATAGCACGGATGGTGTTGGTCATTTTACGAATCCCAGACGGAGGAAGAGCTTTCAGCATTTTAGCAGTGATGTTGTTATCTCCACCAGCCTTTCCATTCTTCATTTTCCAGACACAATCCAAAACTTCAGACTCAGTCGGCGGTTCCTCACTGACATCGTAATGTGCTCTCTGAACATGCGGGAGCTCAGGTACTGATGGTGCTTTACGATTCAGTAGTGAACTGAAGTAATCCTTCCATATTGGCAGCGTCGCATCACCAACTGCAACTCCATTGGTAGTGTTCAAGACAGGAGAACATCTCTTCATCTTCCCGCTATACTGTCGCAGCAACGTGTAGGCTTTCCTCGGAATCTTCTCCTCCCAAGCCTTCTCGAACTCCTTAGCTCTACACGTCCATTCTCGTTCGCGGTCACTTTGAAGCTGCCGACGCAACTTCGTCCTCAGACGCTTCTCCTCCTCGAAGTTTCCTGCAGTACGGAGAGCACATACTCTGTTGTAGGTAGATGTTGTTTCTTCTTAGACGTAGGCGAACTTCTTCTTAGGCTGTACAACCGGGAGTGCCTCTTTCAAAGCGTCCTGGATGCACTTGACAGAAGAATCCGCGTCGCAAAGTTTCTTCTTAGTCCGTACTCCGATGTGAATAGAAACGCATTGTCGAAAATTCCTCCTGCACTCTTCATCTCTGAGACTTGTCGTGTCAATCCTCTGGAGATGCTGAGCCCCTCGCTTCCTCCTATGAATCCTCGCAGTGAAGTTCAACAGAACAGGATGGTGATCCGAATCGAATGCGACATCCCACACAGCTCTAGATCTTTGAAGGTCCGATACTGGAATATTCCTCGTCAGAACAAAGTCGAGCTGTAGTTTCAAAGTTGTCATCTTCCGCTTCCGCTGCTCTTCTGGACATAGCTGGGTTGGTCCCTGCCACGTAAGCTGATGGCGGCGATGATTTCTCTTGAATGTCGATGCAATAATCAGACCACTGCGTTCACAAAAGTCGACAAGGCGGTAGCCATTGTCCGATGTTTGCTCCACTGGGTAAAACCATTTACCGAGTACTTCGGATTCCTGATCAAGTCCCATCTTCGCATTTGCGTCAATCCCCACGACAACAGCATGTTGACAAGGTATCCTGGCCAGCAACGTATTGAGTTCCTCATAAGACGCATCCTTCGAATTGTCGTCGGCGGTTTCAGTGGGCGCATGAGCACTCACTATCCACAGATTGAATCCTCTGTGATCCCGCAGTCGTACGAATGCATTCCGGCACGACGTTAAGCCGAACTCTTTGACCATACCATTGAAATCCTTCCTTACAGCTATTGCACTGCCTCCCACTCTCCTATCGTCAGCGTTACCGCAATAGATGATGTACTCTCCGACGCTGATGACGGGTCTATCCTTGAGGCGGGTTTCCTGCAAAGCAGCAAACGGTGCATGGAAATAGCTCAGAAGTCTGGATAGCGCAGTTTTTTGGATATCACTCGACAGCGATGGACAGTTCAGGATGGCCAAACTGTGGCTTGTGACCAAAGACTCCATGAACTCCCTAGGTACGGATCCTAAGCAGGGATGAGCGGAAATTTTTTCCTGAATTGCGGAAATCGGAAATCGGAAGGACTCTCTAAAATTCGGAAATCGGAAAAAATCGGAACGGCAAAAACCATCGGAAATCGGAATTCGGAAATCGGAAATGGTCAGCGAAATTCTTAACCCTCCCCTGGTGATTGTTCCTGCCAAAACACTTGGGCTTATCCTACTTTATTGATAAGGTGTATGCCCACACGTACTTGTAGACTTGTATCGTGACGCTCAGAATCATTGCAGAATCAGTTAGGTCCCACACACTTTTCCAGGCGCCTGCAGCACTTCAAGTCGGTTCAACACAGTCTCTCCGGCGAGCGGTACACTTTTATTAGAGTCCCGCAAACTTTTTTTCCCGGCACATGGCGCGCTCCTAGTTGGGTGCAACACACTTTTCTCGGCGCTTCACGTACTCCTAGTTGGGGTGCTACACACTTTCGCCGGCGCTTGGTGCCCTCCAAGTTGTGTCCGACACAGTCTACCCGGCGCTCGACGCACTCTAAATTGAGCGCAACACAGACAGTTCCTCCGGTGCTCGGCGTACTCCCAGTTAGACCCCGCACACCTTTTCCAGCGGTTTGCGCACTCTAAGTGAAGCCCCCAGCCCACTGTTTTGACGCTTGACGCACTTCCACTCAGAAAATGCTGGGCAGATTACCTGAGACTTCAACGCAAGTTGCAAGGTGGCCTCACGCAACTTACTTTGAGTTAACAAGTATCTTGAAGCGATGTTACGTGTAATTGTACGAGATTTTTGATCAATGTAACAAACGCTTATAATAAATACACAACATTGCGAGTAACTCGTACTGCTGGTACATGTTACTTGACATGTACCAGCGACGTGGCCGGCACACTGACAAGCGACGAGGCCAGCATACCGTCACGTGACGGAGAGTGCTCGGCGAGCACGACTGGGCCGGCAGCGGTCTGTCAGGCGGGGCCTCCAGCCGGTGTGCGGGGCCAAGTACCTCAAAACTAGTGTAACTGAATGGACGAGGCTGCCTGCATCTGAGTCATGCCTCCAGGGTGCAACGTAAACCTCCCTAGGGAACGGCACGCCGCGTAGATAAGTTACATGTGCGATAACATACATAATACATTTAGGTTACACGCCAGTGCTTTATGTCACGTGTAACTCAACTCGCACCGTGGAGCATATATCCAATGTTCAAGGTCAAATGTAACTTAAAGTTGTAAAGGCAGGTTGCCGAGAGCATATCTAAAGCCGAGAGCATTAGCATGTAACTCTGTCAGAAATTACTTCACAGTGAAGTCCCGCACACTCCCCTCGAGAAACTCACAGCGGGCCTTAAATCTCAAATGAAACCGTTCATGAACTCTTTCCAGCAAGCTTTTATATAGGGCACTGATCGTGTTATCAGTACACCCCATCACACCATAATAACAACAAACCGAATGGCTTCATTGTTGAAAAAAAACCACCGAATTTCCGTTCATTCTCACAAACACACACGGACACACACACATAGTTAGGCAAACATATGTAGACAGTAGGATGTTATTGAATAACTTTCCTGTAAATGCACTCAACCTTAGCTTTCTGAAAAGTGAAGACGGGCCTCGAATTCAAATTCAGCGCCCCAGATATTCCTAAGAACTTGGCAAGGAAAAGGGTTCAAAAACCTAAACTCCGATATTTCCGATTTTTCCGCATTTTTAGGCTTTTTTTCGGAAATCGGAAATCGGAAGGCCAAAAACCATCGGAAATCGGAATTCGGAAATCGGAATTCCGCTCATCCCTGATCCTAAGGTGTTATGGACCAGAGGCCTTGGTGTGCCGGACGGCGACACCTTTATGCAATGTGCGGGATACTTTCACGATATAGTTGTGCACGCTATATCGCTCGAACGTTTTTCTAGAACCATTTTTGGACGAACAGTCCTAATATGTCCATCGCAGCTGCCTAGACCCAATTTGCAAAAGGTTATATGCATTTTTTTTCTTATTTTCGTACCTATTGTACCCTCCAAGAAGCGCATTATTTTAACGGAAATCCGGAAACGGACCTCATAATCGTGTTCAGCGCCCAGAACTACCCCACTGAACAAAGTTTGAGTGAAGGAACGTTTCCCAAACTATGAGTAGACTAATAGCGTTTTGGACTAAACGGATTTTCGGTTGGCCGTTTATTTATACCAATGAGGAGGCTCTCGAAGCGTTTTGGAAAAATATTCCAGATTTGACTAAAAATTCGCTCTGGTGGGTTATTTGGGGTGCTGATCACGAATATGGGGTTCATTTATTGATTTTCCGAAGCTTTCGACTGTAGTCGTTCACAAATTCCCATCGGGGGAGAGTTTGATGGCAAATCGCGACTTTTGGCGATTTCCGGTGTGCTACTTTAAATTATGCTCAAATTATGTCACTGGGGGTTATTTGGAGTGCAGAGACAAGTCTGATGTCAGTTTATCGATTTTTGACAGCTTACGGTAGATTACGGTTGGTATGCGGTAGTTTGGCCAGAGTCTCAGATTTGTCTCGAAGTTTCTATGTGGGGGTTATTTAGGGTGCTGAATACGAATTCGATGTCCATTTGTCGACTATTGGAATATTGAGGTAGGTTTTGCCTCCTAAATGGAATGTTACCTACCGTAACCTACAGTAAACCTCGAAATTTGGGCAAGCAAACCCCAGATTAGTGTTCAGCACCCCAGATTAGCCCTAAATACATGTTTTTAGCGAAATCCGGAGAAAAATTTGAAAACACTCTAAAAATTCCATGGGAACCCACCCTTACCTTGCCGCAAAGCTTAAAAAAAAGCTCTTAACTTCTTTCAGAGTGGGTCTAGGCAGCTGCGATGGGCATATTCGGACCTCGTTAGAAATGGTTTTAGAAAAGTACCTTTTTCCGGAATGGTCACTATGACTTATTGTGGTTCCTTTGTGAGCGATTTGTGAATTCTGAGTGCTTTCAATAAAGGGAAAATAGGATGTCACTGCTAATCTGTATTCAATCTGAATGAACCATTTTATATATACAAAATCTATGGGCATTGAGCTGTGCCGTGATGATTGGTGTCTATGATCGCTAGTCTTCTTTCACTCCAAGAACAGATATCCTGGCTGTGCTCGCTGTTGTAGTGGAGCTCTGAAAGAACATGAAAATCAGTATACTGCAGGCAAGGATCACAGCCGAGTTATAAGTTGTTCTGAAGGTGTAGTCTACAGGCAATACGAGATTTGATGGGCACGCGCGCGCCGCCCATCCAGCACCGCCAGAGTGGCACCGCCGAACCATTGAATCAATCCTCGCTTCTCAGTTTAAGTCCACTCCAACATGAATTCTATCGAAAAGGGGTCTTCCAAGCGAAAGAGGTTTGGTTCGCGTCAGAAACGTTCCAACAAAAAGTGAACAATACGCAAGTAGAATGGGGAGAGTCAACAAAAAGTGAACAATACCCTCTGAGACTGATTTTCTTGGCCTATACTTCTTAACAGCAAAAACGAACCGTTGCGGTGTTCTACACGGGAGCACTTTGTGGTTCCAAAAACAGTCCTGACTACGCGAGAACCATTAAAAGGAATGTGCATGCAAACCTAATACTTACCATCAGAATAGAAGATGATGTCGTAAAGACCTATACAGACGGTTAGGTCTAGCTGTAAGGTAAAGCGAAACTTTAGAATAGAATTGCAGCATTGAGCAAGAGTATTCCCGTGAAATTTCGTGTAACGAATAGAAGTCCTTTTTCCGGAAGACACTAAACTCTTCCTCGTAAAATACCACAACGGTTTGTTTTCGCTGTTAAGAAGTATAGGCCAAGAAAATCAGTCTCAGAGGGTATTGTTCACTTTTTGTTAACTCTCCCCATTCTACTTGCCTATTGTTAACTTTTTGTTGGAACGTTTCTGAAGCGAACCAAACCTCTTTCACTTGGAAGACACCTTTTTGATAGAATTGTTCACTTTTTCTTGATATTACGAAGTAATATCTCTGAAAATCTTCAATATTTTCCAAATAGCATGGATTGATATGACAATCAGTAAGTAATTGACTTGTTACGCGCGCTACAAATGACGCGCGACTCTCTTTCGTCGACGTCCTGATGACGTCATCACATGCCCCATGCACTTTGATGACGTCATCAAAAAGTAACAAACTTTTTAGTCACTTTCCCTGTCCCCACCCTACGAAAAAGTACAGCCTACAACGTGTTTTATCGATTTGATCTACCAACTGATAATATCACTTGATATGATAAGCAGTAAAAAATAGGAATCAGTGGTAAACAGTAAGTCACAGACTTGTTAGTCACTTCCCTGTCTCTTCTCTACGAAAAAGTACATTTTTTTGCGATTTGATCTACCAACTGATAATATCACTTGATATGATAAGCAGTAATAAGTGAAGTAGTTAATGTTAGACAGTAAGTAACAAACTTGTTAATCACTTTCCTTGTCCCTTCCCATCGAAAAGTACAGCCTACAACATGCTTTAGCGATTTGATCTACCAACAGATAATATCACTTGATATGATAAGCAGTAAAAAGTGAAGCAGTTAATGTTAAACAGTAAGAAACAAACTTGTTAATCACTTTCCTTGTCCCTTCCCATCGAAAAGTACAGCCTACAACGTGTTTTAGCGATTTGATCTACCAACTGATTATATCACTTGATATGATAAGCAGTAATAAGTGAAGTATTTAATGTTAAACAGTAAGTAACTAGTTAGTCACTTCCCCTGTCCCTTCTCTACGAAAAAGTACATGTTTTAGCGATTTGATCCACCAACTGATAATATCACTTGATATGATAAGCAGTAATAAGTGAAGTAGTTAATGTCAAACAGTAAGTAACGCACTTGTTAGTCCCTTTCCTTGTCCCTTCCCATCGAAAAGCACAGCCTACCACGTGTTTTAGCGATTTGATCTACCAACTGATAATATCACTTGATATGATAAGCAGTAATAAGTGAAGCAGTTAATGTTAAACAGTAAGTAATAAACTTGTTAGTCACTTTCCTTGTCCCTTCCCATCGAAAAGTACAGCCTATAACGTGTTTTAGCGATTTGATCTACCAACTGATAATATCACTTGATATGATAACCAGTAATAAGTGAAGCAGTTAATGTTAAACAGTAAGTAATAAACTTGTTAGTCACTTTCCTTGTCCCTTCCCATCGAAAAGTACAGCCTACAACGTGTTTTAGCGATTTGATCTACCAACTGATAATATCACTTGATATGATAAGCAGTAATAAGTGAAGCAGTTAATGTTAAACAGTAAGTAATAAACTTGTTAGTCACTTTCCTTGTCCCTTCCCATCAAAAAGTACAGACTACAACGTGTTTTAGCGATTTGATCTACCAACTGATAATATCACATGATATGATAAGCAGTAATAAGTGAAGTAGATAATGTTAAACAGTAAGTACTCATTGTCTACCCACTGACCATCCTGCTTATCTATCCACATACCAACTTACCAGCCTGTCCAACTGATCGCCTGCGACCATTGGCAGTGACCAGTACTAAGGGTGCGTAACGCACGAGGAAGCACGAAGCGCGAAGGACGAAGGACGAAGGACGAATCAGTAACACGCGCACAACAAGAATTTTTGATAAGGATTCGCCGATCTAACTTTGTTAGTTTTGAACCGATTTGGCTCAAATTTTGTCAGCATGTGCCTCCTGGACCCGCTCACCTATATCCCGATAGAAATCTCTGGAGAATTTGTTTAACAGGTTTTATTAACTACTTTACAGAACTCTAAGTGATCACAAGTCATGGGCAAAACCAAACCTCTCCAGCCGCTTCGCGGCTGGAGCGATATTTCTGAGACTATCCTACGCTACCGTATGCGCAAACGCACGCCAAAAGTCGCAGTTGAGGCTCATCTTCAAGGTCATTGTTATACCAAAATTTTGCGACCGCGACAGATGCGGTCAACTGCTACGAATCGTGTCGGGACCAGGCCCACACAGTAGAAAAGTACTGGCGCAAGAACAGTTTGCAGCACCTGTCGCGGTTTCTGGCTCAAAAGGGGATGTTATGCCTGGAATGTGGAAACCGTGCGGTAATCGGTCGCTGTCGTCGCTGTCCGTCGCAGAGCAGTGCACTGCGACGGGTGTCAGCGACAGCGACCCAGCCAAATCCACTACCCTGCCGGGTGTTTCTTGGACCTGAACGACAGCGGCAGCCGGCCCTCAGCGACAGCGACGTAGCAGTGCTCTGCGACCGCGAAAAGCCTGTAACAATGGCCTGACCTGCGCCGCCCTGGAAGTGCCGCCGGAGATTCCAAAGTTGTTTCCTGCGCGTGCCGCACGGTGATAAGTTTCATAGTCCACCGCTCATCTCGTGGGTCACGCGCGTGCTGCGCTTGCGGTGAGGATTATGAAAGATATGAATTCCCTCCACCTCTCTCCGCTGTCCCACTCCTTTCCCACTCCTTTCTTGATAATGAGTACACTGTCTTTTTCGTTATTTTATTTTTCCTCCCAATTCTTGCCCTCTTTGCTCCTCTCATGCTCCCTTTCACTCCGTACACTCGCTGCCTTCAACACTACGGGCTCTGTCTTCCATTCTTGAATGAACAGACAAGGAAAGACAAAGAGAGTTCGCGAGAGAAAAGGAGAAACCAGAGTACCCTTCATTTCCACGCTACTCGCAGTCGTATTATCACAATCGGAGATGCGAAGCGGTCGTTTTTTTTGAGAGATTCAACCATGAAAATAAAGATATCACTCTAAAAACCGCACCACTTTTATGATAGTGATACAGAAAAGTGCGAGTAGCGGGGAAATGAAGGTTATGCTCCTTCGGTTCTGAATCATATCTTGTAAAACTCACTGCAAAGCAGGAGTAGAAGTTTTTTTTTCATGTCTCGGAACGAGGTAACCCTGGGTCTAGCAAGGGCCCGAACCCTCGAAAGTTACCAAGGTCATTTAACCCCTCACACGTCATTTTAAACTTAGTAAACACCAGGCGCGTGATGTGTTTCAGTCGGAAACTTCAACATTTTCTACCTACTTAGACTCGCTTTCGTTTCCTCTACTGCACTATCTATCTTCAGGCCTATAGCCAGAAATACAGTTCTTGAACTACTCATCCATAGAGCCCATGCGGCTTAAATTTCGGAACCTTTTGAAGAGTCACTATTTTTTGGCAGGTTTTCAGCTTTTCTAGGCATACCAATATGGTCAGCGTCTCATGCTATCTGAGACAGTAGAAGAAGTGAAATACAATTTATTCAGATGTTGTGCCTTTACTGCTCACCTCATAATCGCTTTCCTGTCGTTTTCTGTACATTATGTTAGCAGCGTGCATCATGGTTGCTATGTTGGGACCATGAGTGAAACGTTTATTCACCTGAAATTCGACCTCACTCCGTCAGGAAAAGGGGAAACAGAAGAGTGACTCCGCAATCAACGTGATTCTGGCAGCAAATGGTTCGGAAGATTTACGATTTTCTCCATTGAGTAAGAATTCCGAAGTGTTCGAAAATCCGGCCTGGATATGTAGCTGCTCGCATCATGATGCTTGAAATGGTAAAAATATGCTCACTCTCTCATCACTTTACATGGAAAAACATTGAAAATGCCATGCGAGGGAGATATTAGTACTAGTGTACGCATTAGGAACCAAGAGAAATTACTTGCTAGAAAAACAACAATTCCGACCTCTTCCTCTTCCTCATGGTGATGGTGGTGCGAATGACTGACGCTCATTCGTGGAGAGCCCAACTGGAAAAATCCCATTTCCACGTATCTGGAAATAGCAACAATGAGAGTCGAATTTGGGAAAAAGTCTTTATGGGGTATGAAAAAGGAACTAACCGCTGTAGCAACTCCAAGTAGCAGCCACTGACAGTGAAAGCAAATAAATAGTCAGCAGGAAAGATCGTCTGCGTGAAAATCATACAAATTAGAGTCGTCTGAGAAAAACTGCAAGAAACTAATGCTTGGCAAGACTTTAAAAGCAATACAGATCAGTTAAAAAACAGACATCAGAAATGAAGCCGCGACGCGGCTTCTAGATCTTTTTTATCATAGATTCCGACTCAGATTTCCGTGGGGAAGTTCCCGAGAACGACAGCAGAACTTTCCTCGAAACAACTGGGGAACTTCCCCCGAATCGGGGGGAAGCGAAGGGGACCTCTTGACAGCAGAGTAATAGGGGAAGTTCCCACAGCCGGAATTCTCTTGTTCTCCCGACGGCAGGTCTTCCCTTCCGACTGCAAATCTTCCCATTGTTCAATGATTGATCAAAAATCAGCTTGCTAGAACTCGCTGTTTTCGACAAACTGCGACCGGTCAAAAAATTTTCACCTCTGACTAAAGGTTATAGAGAAGCTTATTACCTCCTTTGAAAACCAGACAGAGATGCCTTACGCAGTCCTTGAGTGGCAGACTTGCGAAGTACGAGACCACCTCGTGGCTATGCCGTCTGCATCACCGTATACGCTGCGGCTTTGTTTTCGCCTTCATCATGTTCGGGGGGAGGCCATGGGAACAACCGTTAAGCGAACTTCCCTTGTTTTCCCCCCGAGTTGACTTTTTCGAACGCCTTATCGTTGTGTATAATTCGAGGGGAGAGGGGCCCTCCGGGGGGACGTCTCGCTCCTCTCCCCTCAAACGAGTGATAACGACCAAACCAGGTCTACTGTTGTCCTCGGGAACTTCCCCACAAATATCTGAGGATGGTTTTGCAGAAAACAATTGGTTGAAGTAATGAAACAATGATTGATTTTCGTGATATGATTGGAACCAGTGAGTCGCGCTGAAGGGTTAAAGTTAGATTGAAGCTTTTCGAAGCAAGTTATAAGGCCTATTCCACAATTTTTCCCCTATGTCAGCAGCGGCATTGTAGCGACTGACAATGAAACTACTATTAGCCTAACTGGCCAATCCGATAGATATGTACTTTACTCGAATCATTTTTCGACGTAGAGTTCGAATATGACCTTCGCAGCTGCCTGGAATCACTCTGAAAAAAATTATTGTCGTTTTTTTCACTGATTTCGTACCTATTATACCCTACAAGTAGCGCATTATTTTCATGAAAATCCGGAAGCGGAACTCAAAATCGTGTTC
The DNA here is from genome assembly GCA_029168955.1 of Aplectana chamaeleonis. Classification (NCBI taxonomy): domain Eukaryota; kingdom Metazoa; phylum Nematoda; class Chromadorea; order Rhabditida; family Cosmocercidae; genus Aplectana; species Aplectana chamaeleonis. The sequence goes on along the minus strand of JAPDOI010000066.1, from coordinate 962,458 downwards.
AAGGCCCAAAACAACCCCCTAGGCAAAGTTTTGGTGAAAATACATTTTCCGAACTATGTGCAGACTCATAGGGTTTTGGACTTGTACGGATTTTCGGTTCAGCGTTTAAAGTCAGTGTTCACAATAAAAAAAATGTGTTTCAGTTTTCACTAGGAATGGGTAGTGGTGGGGCACACTGTAACGTTGACGTCGAAAGAACGCATGAAAACGAACCAGGAAAAGCTTCAGAAGAGCCCGAAGTTGCCACTTCGAGCGCAAGGCAAACCCCAAAAGCGCAACACACGCCGAAATGAATGCTCAAAATCGTGAGATGAGCGATGATTTCCAACCATCAGCCCCCCTCTTACCTTCATTCTCAACTTCGCTCTTTACTTAGGTCAGCTCGCATACATCGACTGCAAAAGACGGAAGTTACAAGCCTCGGACAACTCGTCCACCGTGTTTTCTTAGCTCAATTTTGAGGGACCATAACTCTGTTCCCAGAAGGTCTTGTACGATTTCAGAGACACCATTGGAATTAGCATGGGGCCGTTTTCAAGATAGGCGGGAAAACAGAACAACGATTTTCATCGTGAACACTGCCTTTAATTATATCAATTACGGGGACAGAAACCGTTGAAGAAAAATATTCCAGATTTGACCTAAAATTCGCCTTCGGAGGTTATTTGGGGTGCTGATCACGAATCTGAGGTCAGTTCATCGAAGGAACGTTTCCCAAACTATGAGTAGACTAATAGCGTTTTGGACTAAACGGATTTTCGGTTGGCCGTTTATTTATACCAATTAGGAGGCTCTCGAAGCGTTTTGGAAAAATATTCCAGATTTGACTAAAAATTCGCTCTGGTGGGTTATTTGGGGTGCTGATCACGAATATGGGGTTCATTTATTGATTTTCCGAAGCTTTCGACTGTATTCGTTCACAAATTCCCATCGGGGGAGAGTTTGACGGCAAATCGCGACTTTTGGCGATTTCCGGTGTGCTACTTTAAATTATGCTCAAATTATGTCACTGGGGGTTATTTGGAGTGCTGAGACAAGTCTGATGTCAGTTTATCGATTTTTGACAGCTTACGGTAGATTACGGTGGGTATACGGTAGTTTGGTCAAAGTCTCTGCTTTGTCTCAAAGTTCCTATGTGGGGGTTATTTGGGGTGCTGAATACGAATTCGATTTCCATTTGCCGTTTTTCGAATTATTACGGTAGGTTTTGCCTCCTAAATGGCATGTTACAATAAACCGTAAAATTTCGACAAGCGAACATCACATTCGTGTTCAGCACCCCAGATAACCCCTACATACATGTTTTTCGCAAAATCTGGAACAATTTCTAAAAACACCCTAAAAATTCCATGGGGTACCTGGCCGCGAAGCTTCAAAAACACTCATAGCTTCTTTCAGAGTGAGTCTAGGCAGCTGCAATGGTAATTTTTGGACTTTACGTCCGAAAGTGGTTCTAGAAAAGTACATTTCATTTGAAACGGTTAGTACGACATATAGTAGTTCCCTTATGAGCCATTCTGCTCCCGGGGCTGGAAGCTTACGGGTAGTTCATTGCTATGAGCATTTCGTATTTTTCATGAACCGTTGTCACGCAATCAAAGGACTCTCTCCAGAGATCAGAAGATAGATAATTATCAACCAGGTTAAAATTGCACTTAGAAAATGACCTCACGTACGTCGTATCTTGTTTTGTACCGCTGAAAATCACGTTGAATGCAATACTTTTATGATCACTGTGCCCAATGGGAGTACAAATTCTAACCTTGTCTAAAACTTCTTCTAAATTTGAAATTGTTAGATAAAGAATACCATTGCCACGTGTCGGACATTTCATTAGTTGTGAATACACATGACAGCACATAAGGTTAGCGTACTGGTGGTGACTATTCTCGCTCCAGTCAATTTCTGGCATTATAAAATCACCATGCACCACCATAACCGGCCATGGACTAATAGAAAGATCACTTATGGCCTTGAAAAGCTGTCTTGTAATAGGGTAACTACAAGAAGGCGATCTGTACACTAGTATGTTTCTGATGGAAATATTTCCATAAACTATATCCACAGTCAAGATTTCATAGCTAGTGTTGATAGATTCCGAGAAAACCTTAGTATATGAAAAATACTCTAGAGCAAAAAAGCAACACCGCCTCCAGGAGCAGAGTTTCTATCGCAGCGTATTACTGTGATGTCCCTAGACCAGGATCATTGATGACAGCAGTTGTTGTGTCCCTGCGTCTGGTAGAGAGAACAGCAGGCTGACAGTTTATTGAGCAGCAGCCACAAATAAGCATATATCGGCATAGCATAGCCAGGGCTGGGCACACGTCCCGGCATGGCGATTCTGAATATGCACCCCCTTTAGCGCGGTATTTTTTAGGCACCCCCTTATGGGAAATCGAAATCGGCTGTTTTCCGAATAGTTGGACAGCCATGATCTTGACATCCTGATTTTGATAAACAAGAATATAAAAAAACACTGAATAGAGAAAATTCCGAAAACGCCAACAAAAAAGGTAGTGTAATTTCTGAACTTCAAAACAACCCCAGGAGGAAAATTTGTTAGTAAGACAGTAAGTTATGACAAAAGATAATACATTTTTTCAATAAAAAACAATTATACAATTACCACTAACTAAACTACTACTTTTGCGATAATTAATGTTTCCTGTCGAATGTTTTCATAAACCTATGAAGGATCAGTTAATCTGTGTTTGATTGTTCTGATGTAGAAATCAGAACTATTTTGTGTTGTGGAACAATATTAGGATTCATGTGATTCGTAGGAAGTAGAAAACCCGAGTTTTACCCTCCTAGAATACCGAAATCCCTTAAAAAATCGGCTTGCCGTGCGATACGGTGTTTGTACGCAGCTACACAGCGCACACGGGAATGGACGCGCACACAATATCAGTAAAAATGTATTTTATTACAGAAAAGAGAGGAGAAAAGGATTGAAACTGAAGGAAATGGAAGATGGTAAAGATAGTCTATTCTGGATGTACCCATTTTAGAAATTTAATGTAAATTAACAAAGTTAGAGCGGGTGTCAATATTTAGCCGTGATAAGGTTCATTCAAACGAACCTAGTTGATCAAAACTAGCATTAAACTGAGAGCAAAGGATATTGTGAGAAAGAGGAGAATCTGCCAAACATTTTAGCATCAATGGGACCGGTTTTTAATGTGATTTAAGGACCTTAAATCTCGCCCCGGTTTTACCCTGAAAACCGGGACAAAACCGGGACAAAACCGGGACGAGTTTTAAGGTCCTTAAATCACATTGAATATCAAACCTATTGCTATTAAAATGTTTGCCAGATTCTCCTCTTTCTCGCAATGCTCTTGGTTCTCATGTTTATGGGTGTTTTTAATCAACTATGTTCATTTGAATGAACCTTATCAAGTCCAAAAAATTCACTACGCTCCAACTTAGTTTGTTTACATTAAATTTCTACAATGGATACATTGAAAGAATCCTATTTCGGCCTCCTTCCATTTACTCCAGTTTCAATCATTTTCTCCGCCCCGTTCTGTAATAAAATACATTTTTAATTAATATTGCGTGTGCGTCCACTCCAGTGCGCGTTGTGTAGCTGCGGACAAACACCATATCGCACGGCTAGCCTAGTATATGAGAGATTGCGGCATTGAAGGTGGATAAAACTCGGGTTTCTATGTACAGGGTACTTCTCAACGAGGAGGACACGGTCATCCGCTTCTTTCATAGTAAATCGCAGTCTTCAGTTTTTACAGTTGGCTCTCTTCATGAGTCACATTCTCATGCATAAAAATCTATTGACTAGTTGTGATGCTGACTGTGCTATCTGTACTTTTAAACTGTCGAAATAAAGCCTAGCCTGCTCGGATGAGTCCGGTCAGAGTAAGCAGCGGAGCTGTCGGTCATGGCAAAGTATAGCAGTGATAAGAAGTTTTTGACATGATAAGCCCGATAAGCCTTGCTTCGACCGGCTCAAAAGGAGCGACCTAGGCTATACATCAGTTCGCTAATCTTTTTTTGAACTTGAATGATAGTTTTTCTGGGCTCTGTTTTTGTATTATGTCTCTGCCTCGAATCGGTAGCCACCCGCGTAATCAATGAACGTTGCACCAAAGAAACATGACACCACATCAATCCTTACTTGCTACAAGATAACGGAGTAGTGTTCACTCCTTCATCGAAACAAACTTCGACAGCAACTATGAATTATTGCGAACAAAACCTGCATCTCTATCAATAATTTGAATTCTTTTAGTGTTCGACTCAAAAAGCGGGGAAGAAGATATGACAAATCAGAAGAATAGTGCGTATCATTTTTTCCTGAAATTCGACAGAACATGAACTTCGTTCTTTTTTTTTGGTGTTCGGTTTAGGCACCCCTCGTTGCCCTCTCTACAACGTCTTATATGCACCCCCCTAAGGTTAACCGGGACGCGTGCCCAGCCCTGAGCATAGCATATAAGGTTATATCGGCTGTGCTTATGGTAATGAGATGTTTTCACGTGATCCGAAATTTCTGAGCAGGGGCAAGCAATGTTGGTTTTCAAAAAGGGGGGTCACCACCAAACTTGAAAATTCGGGAGTCGCACCGCCGAAATTTTCAAATCCTTTTCTTTTCGATTTTAACTCAGCTTTACCACTGAATGTTCCCTACACAACCACGAGTTGTTCAGATTTGTGTGTCAACCGCTGGTGACCTGAATACTCGTCTAAATTGCAATTGTCCAAATAGCAAAAAATGGTTTTTGGAGACCCTCCGGTGTCATGCACTATGCTCTGATGGAAGGTAAATCAGCGGTTCAGTAAAATAGGCCGACTTAGGAACTGGAAAAAAAGCAAAGCTCCCATATAGAGGAGGAAATAAAAAAATTCTCCGTTGGGAAAAGTGGTGTTAAAAGGCCGTTTCGCCGCCCTTACAGCCTTGATTTTCACTTCTAGAAGGCGGCAGTCGACCAAAAGATGCACCTGCTAGATTGTTATCGAAAACTACATTAACTAGATTTTTTGTAAAAAAAATTTCTCGTGATTTTCTACCTCACCATGGGCTCCCCCCTTTGCGAACAGGAAGAATCGCCCACCAGCGAAAGAAGACCGATTTTAGAAATAATAATTTCACACCAAACAGAACTTTTTTGTGTTTTTCTGGTATAAGTCGTACTACGATGCACCAATAGAAGACTTCACTTTTTTTAGGGAAACTCGACAACCATATTCCATCGTGAACACTAATGTGTTCGAATGAGACTGTCCGCCCACGCGGACGGCGTGCACGTCCTCACCTTTTTTCAACATTCTTATTTGATTAGCAGGAATATTAGGCAAATAGTAAATAATAACCCAGCCGGCAGCCTGCAGCCGCGGCAAGCCTCGTACAGAAAATGCCTTCGGGACAACCACGCGGCACACACGCCAACCCCCCTGGGCGGGCAGTCTCATTCGAAAAGATTTTACCCTTACAGCGCCGTTTACGAAAAATCGGCATGTTGATATTCTTCCACAAAACGGTAAGTAGAAATGCCAAAAACGTGCTGTGATTTCTATAGGTGCCAATATGGGTGTGGGACGTTCCCAAATTTTTTTTAAGGGGTCGGAATTACGGGATTACGTGGGGGCGAATGTTTGACACGGGTTCAAAGTTTTTCGTCTACCCCCCATTTTGTGTAATCAAGCCGAAATGATTTCGGATAGAATGGAAGAGCGAAATAGTCTGATAGAATATGATGCGTTCGTATTTCCATTAACTTTGCAGCTGATTGCGCTGTGTGTCTTGTAGTTCACACATTCAGTTAGCCTAATATTTATATCATGAGCAACTGTCGACACAAATATTTGAAACTTCATCATGTGCAACTAGAAATCCAATCTTGTCTTGAAATGAATTCTTGAGCTAACCATCGTTGTCTTCTTTACCTCGAAGAAGAGGAGGCGCCAGAAGTAACCCATGCGGTTCGCCAGAAGTGAACCTTGTGGCGATGTTTTGAAATGCAGCACAGACCATTTTGTGTATGCCTCAATACGCATCGGGATCGTATTTGAATCTATGCACAACCATTTCCGACTCTTCAGGAACAGAAAAAAATCTTTTATTTCTCCCTCTGTATGCGCAGCTTCGGATTTTTCCAGTTCCTAAGCCGGTCTATTTAACCGAACCGCTGAGTTACGGCACTTCATGGCAATATCAAAAACACCACAAGGTACAAAAAACCTATTTTTCCCTATACCGAAAATCCGATCTCTACGAGCATTTAGGTGACCAGCGGGTCAAAAACCGGCCTGATGGTGCTGAAACTGTGTGGAAAACCGTTTGTAGTGTTTTTGAGTTGATTACAAGCAAAATTGAGCCAACGTGAAAAAATCACTTTTGGGCGATTTTTCCTGTTCGCAAAGGAAAAATTTTGAAAACCGTATTTTTCAAATAGTAGTTGGGCGTTTGCTGGATAAAGAGAACGTTGTTAAAAAAATATTTTAATGTAATTTTTTTTGGCACTGAGGTCGAAACGTTCACAAATATCACTGACCTGAATAGAAAAATAAAAAAAGTAAAGAAGTCGAATAATCATAATCAGCTAAAAAAATTCCTTATTTAAGAAAAAAGAAAGTGGGCGGGGCAAAAAAGCGGAATCAGTGCGGCCATGGTGGATGGGAGGTGGGGGGTGTCGCCAATTTCGGCATCGCTGAAGGGGATCGCAACCATGATCGAAGTTTTTCCAACGGGTTGCTTGACCTTGTTTCTGAGATGCCAGCACTGGTGGTAATTTCACTCTTTGCGCTGATTGGTATCCAGCCGCTCCGCAAATTCACCCTTTGCTCGAGTAAGCTTTGATGACGGCGCTAAGGCCTCTGTCAGAGTTCGTCGAAAAAATCACCGTTAATTGACGTGGCCAACCCGATTGATACGTATGAAAAACATGGACGATGGAGGTTGCAAAAAACACCCGGTGTGGCCAGCTGTCGCTGTTGCGGTCAATATGGATGCATTGTGTGGAACGATGTCATGAATATCATTCATTTGTTACCTTATATCATATGAACAACGGTCGGGTCAGCCACATCGGGTGTTTTTTCCACCCTACCTCATGCATGTCTTTCATGATTGTCGACCAGGCTGGCTACGCCGATCAGCCAACTATGACCGAGGCCCAAAGGTGAATATGATGCCTAATGATAATGACTTACTTCACTTAATCGGTTGGCTTTCGCCTGACGCGGTCATTCCGCATCTTCACCAAGGTGTGACGTCCTAGTAGTCAGCCGTGTCCATTTTTCACGGTCTTCAGCCACAATTTGAACACATTCCATCCAGCTGTCACTATTCCATTTCCTGCGAAACGAAACATCGCGCCTGAACTGTCTTTCGATGCCGAGTGACTTTAAATCCTCTTTAACCACATCCGTCCAGAACTTTCGCCTACGCCCAGGTGGCCGTTTCCAGACAGGATTTGGAAGCATTTTTAAAGCGTGTTGTACGAGACGATCCGGCGTTCTTCTTAGTATATGCCCGAGCAGTCGAAGTCGACTTTCCATTGCTGCCTGAGATGGCGTTAGGAGATGCTGGCACCTCCCTCGTGTCAAGCGTTGATGTACTGCGTCGATTTCCTTGTAAAGGTCTTCGTTATGGCATACACGCGGCCAGAAATATCCAAGCAAACGCCTAAAAAGCTTCCTCTCCGTGCAATCCAACCTTTCCATCTGCGTTTTCGGTGCTGCCCACGTCTCCGATCCGTACATCATGATAGGGCGAATAGCGGATAGGTAGACGCGCAACTTGACTTCCTTCGCGATGGTGGTAGACCACAAACACTTGGTTAGAGAATTGAATGCAGACGTAGCTTTCGCACATCGTTGTCGAATATCCGCTGCATAACTACCATCGTTCTTCAGCAAACAGCCCAAATAACAGAAATCGTCCACCAGTTCGATACGTTGTCCGTCCACACACACTCCAGCTGAAGGCCTCTGAGAGAGAGACTAATGATAATAGAGGGTGATAAGGGCCGCTTTCGCCTAACAATAAGCATCAAGTCTCGAATTGGCAGAGCTCCTAAGCTTTCGACGCGCAGTACAGGTAAAGTCTTAGACAATTCTGAAGTGCTCTCCATTTCGTTCGAGGATCAGCTGCGGCCGTCGACGCTGGCGAAACAAAACTACTGACAGCGATTCTTAAAGGCAGTGTTCACGATGAAAATTGTTTTTCTGTTTTCCCGCCTATCTTGAAAACGGCCCCACGCTGATTCCAATGATGTCTCTGAAATCGTACAAGACCTTCTGGGAATGTAGTTATGGCCCCTCAAAAATTGAGCTAGGGAAAATGGTGGACAAGTTGTCCGAGGCTTGTAACTTGCGTCTTTTGCAGCCGATCTATGCGAGCTGACCTGAGTAAAGAGAGAAGTTGAGAGCGAAGGAAAGAACGGGGCTAATGATTGGAAACCATCGCTCATCTGACCATCTCGAGCATTCATTTGTTCACGCTGGTGGGCGTGTGTTGCGCTTTGAGGGTTTGTGTTGCGCTCGAAGTGGCAACTTCGGGCTCTTTTGGGGCTCTTGCTGGCTCGTTTTCATGCGTTCTTTCGACGTCAACGTTACAGTGTGCCCCTCCACTACCCATTCCTAGTGAAAACTGAAACAGATTTTTTTATCGTGAACACTGCCTTTAAAGGCAGCATACACGCTCGTAAACGTTGTTAAGATAGCAACATAAACCGAACCGTAAGGCTTGCATCATAACCCTTACGCATTTGAAAGCGTCAAAAACGAGCCGCAACTACTATAAACGACTGATATCCGAGTGCTACCCCTGCAATTGTCCGCCCCCGCCGTATTTGGCCTCCCCCAACCGGGAACACATTGAATCACCGACCTCGATAATGCAAATGGTCAGCAAGAGGAATAGCACAGCCAATTGGGAGGCAACGCAAGAGATCGCCTGGTTTGATTGAGAGATCATATTTTCGCGTACTGGCCAATTCCTCCACTCTCATGTGTCAGTTGCAATAGCACTAGATAATTTCAGGCCCAGTAAATGAATTTAGAATCACTTTTTTCGGCTTTTCTCAGCACAGGTGTTGTTTAGAGCTCCGGACCTTCCCTAACCTGTGAGAAACACGGGAGCAAATTTTATTGTGTATGCTGCCTTTAAAGAAAAAATACCCGCTTGCAGCTCGCAAACTGCGAAACGTAGAGCTCTTTACGAATGCCCCAGACCTCATGTCGCAGTGAGCGATCTCAACGCACGCGATAATCTGCTACAATACATGATCTTCACTGACTTCAAGCCTAACCCTCGTTTATGTAGTCACAGCTCGACTGCGATAGGAATCATAGCTTGAAGTGCTTACTTGAACTGCTCATCGGTGAGTTGGTACTTGATAAGGGAAGTGTCGAAAAACGTGATTCCGAAATGAATCCAAGCCATTAGCAAACCACCTGAACAAGAAGCGTTCGAGATGTAGTTATATTTTTCAAAAAGCTTTTCATGTGCAGTCTTTGTCAATACGAAATTCTCATGTGCATAGAGTCGGGAAGAGAAAGTGAGAGAACGTAGGAGAGATGGAGGAAGCAGCGTACGTGCACGCGTGCCGCACGATATGTTGCCGCGTGTGATGGGAGAAGAAAACAATAGCGAAATGCATGATGATAGCAGTGTCAGGAAAAAGGTGTATCTCCAGCATGCCTTTCTGCGTCGACTGGCCAATCGACGCCGATCTATCTAACCTTTGAAACCGGCTACACATTTCTGGACTCTTTGAATTGAAATAACCCACCTATGGCAGCAAGTGGCAAAAAGCGCTTGGTAGCTCTACAGTCTCGGTCTGACATCGCGAGAATTCGCCGCACTGAGAAGTACTGCAACCACTGAGAAGCCTACAAAACCAGGAGCTTTGGAAAAAACAAGTGAAAGTTAGATTTAAAAAGTTGTGGTTTCTTTCTTCAATCTTCCCTTCATCAAACCTGAATGGCCGCATAACAAATCGTCGCCATGACTGAATCGTACATAGTAAGAAACCCGTCTTTCCGCTGATATTCCACTTCAACCGATTGGAGGATCTAAATGAAAACTGCTTGCGCAAAGCGTCGTCCCCATTTTTTTCCTCTATTTTGTTATCCTACACTGTACTGTTTTGCTTCTTGGATGTTAAACATGTGCCAAGTTTCGCTACCGAACTCCGTTCATTGATAAGGTGGTTCTCCGGTGAGTTGGACCAGATGGGACCAGACGGAGGTGAGACGGTTTGCTGTCCATTGCGTGAGAAAGGGATGTATGTACTGTCTGACCTAAATTTTTTGACCATCATCGCGATCTAGCCCCTTCGCATCTAGAGGTGCGTAGCGTTATTTCCGATCCGTACCAATTTTAGCTTTAGCTTTCGCCAGTCAAACTTGCCAGATTTCGTCACCAGAAAATACCTAAAAAACACCAGAAAATTTACATTTTTTGACAAGTTAAAGGCAGCGTTCAAGATGAAAAAAAAACATATTCTAGTTTTCAATGTTTTTAGTAGGCAAGTTCACGAAATGGAGGATAATAGGGAAAAGCGCCCATAAAACTCTCGAATATCGGAGGAGAAAAACTATATAAAAAACCTCTCAAATAATTATTTCGGCCTGCTGGTGTGTTTCGCGCGCTGCGGACAAAATGTTAAAGAAAACATCGCAAATGGTTTTGAGCTTCGAAATTTTTAGGTAAGCGTCTTTGAGAACTGTCCAAGTGCTACTCTGAATGAATCTTGGCATTGATATGTAGTCGCTTATGTTTTATACATTGATATGTATAAAACATCAGCTCCTTTGTTTTCTGTTCCGTGTACCAAACACTCTAAAAATAATATGATCAAATGCATACTGAAATTTTCCAGGATAAAGAGTATTCGAAATTTTGGCAGCTGTTCCTTTGGTGAAACGAACGATGGACAACTGTTATACGGCGTGAACGGGGTAATCCATTGGGTGCGCTACTCCATGAGATTTTCACCCGAATTCTGGCCGTTTTTTTTGTCGTACTTCCCTCTATACTGCTCTTGGCGGGACCCAAAACCTACGTTCTTTCAGAAAATGACCAACTTTTTCATTGTGTACACTGCCTTTAGCCATTCACAGATAGCAAAATCGGAACAGATCGAAAATAACGCTACGCATTCAGTTCGTCCTTGACTGTCTTGGGTTATCCATGAGCCGTCTTGGGTGGTCCGTAGTCCCAACTAAACCGCTCGTGAAACGTGTTTCTATTCCACACATTAAACGCCATCGACTGAAGCCGCTGCGCTCACTTTGCGGCTGGAGCTAGTTAACTATGTCTTTCAGAAGCCACGTTTAAGGTGTCGTTTATACCCCCGCCGTCAAGCGGCGCGGCACACTGCATTTCTGTGATATTGATCACGCGGCGCAGCACCATCAATATTAGGGGTCGTTTATACTTCCGGCGCGGCGCGGCGAGATGCAATACAGCCGTATTGACTACGCGGCGCCGCCTCGTGGCGCCGCGAGACTTTGAGAGTTTTTCTGCTCGAAATCTTCCAACGGCGCCGCACGCGGCCGCCGCCTGGGTGCTGCCGCGCCGCCCGGGAAGAGGAGGCGGGGCGGCGGGCGCGTGCGGTCCTCTTTACCATCACATGCTTTTTTGCTGATATTTCATATACATTCTCAATTTGGTTCCTCTGATTGATCGCTAAATTTTCTTCCGAGGTCCTGGAAGTTGTTTAGAGTATGCTGGGTTGTGAGTTCTTTTTTTTTGCTCTTAAAATAATTTTTTCTCTAGAAAAAAAACTCTCAGAAGACTCTATCTGCTTTCGAGTGCGGTGTTATGGTACAAAAGATTATAAATGTTTCTCTTGCAGAACAAATCACTCATTACAATCGACCTTGTGCTATCTCAGAGCTACTCCAGGCAGTGTTTAGCGTAATTCTGCGACTTCGCCGCGTCAGTTTGTCGCAGCTCGATTAAACATAATAGTGACGCTATTTTCACGCGGCGCGCCGCGCCGCTCCGCGGCGGAAGTATAAACGACTCCTTATAGAATTGCACTTCGCCGCTCCGCTCGGCGGCGGAAGTGTAAACGACCCCTAACGCGCCCAGCCGCGCGCGTCGCGTACGTGATCTGAATTCGTCCAAATTGGTCTACCATTATGAAATTCGAAATTGAACTTTCCCAAACGAATACGAAGACTTGGCAACAGAATAATATTTGTGGATCATGTATAGACTACATTGGGAGAGAAAATGGGAGTTTTTCAAGATTTTCATGTAAACGTTTGAATGAAAGTAGAATAAAACGCTGGGGAATCAACATTGCGGCTTTGCAACATTTCAAGCATAACTTTGAAAGAGCTCCTTCTTGAAAACTTCACAAATATTAACCAAGAATGAGGATGAGAAGAGAAGCTTCATAGTTGTTCTGCGGTTTGTATAACTGTAATAAGTAACTCTGAATGGATTCCAATTACTGTGTTTCGAACTAATAGATCCATGGCAAAGGAAAGACTCGCTCACAAACTTGACAAAAAGGATGACGCAGCATCCGAACAGGATGGAGATGTCCCCTCGAGCATGAGCCTTGTGATGAGCATCGAGCCGATCATCAGACAAGCTTCGAGCGAAGGCATACAGCTGAAAAACAACATTCTCTACTACACATGGGTTTGAGCTTGAGTGTCAGTTGAGACCCACGCCAACAAAGAGAATAAGCTGCAGAATGTCGGCAATTAGGGAAACGATGTCGTTCGTCATCCAGTGAATTTCCATGAGGTGATCAAAATCTAAATGTAGAAAAAATGATTGGTCTATGAAAGTCTGCGAAATTGGAACCGGAGTGTTCTACATACATTGCGACTCTAGCATGAAATTTCGGGGCTACATATCTTAGCGGGGGGGCACTATGTATCTTCACGTGACCACGCCCATTTTTTCGTGCCGCTGCGCAATTTGAACACAAACCAGGGGTTTCCCTTCCCGAAATCGGGAGACATTGCGGCACAAAAAGATGAGAAAACATGGGCGTGGTGAAGTGAAATGTCATAGTGCCCCCCGCTAAGATAACACCGAAATTTCGGAGTAAAAACTATCTGTTGACTTCAACCATCACTACCATAGCTACCAAAAAGTACCATGATTCCGTAAAAGGTTACCAAGTATTTACTAGAGAATTTTCAAAATGAAGCTCACCTATTGTCCAGTAGAAATATACCAGCCATCGTATGGCACAGGCGAGCGAGGAAATTGGAACTATCACCCAGAAGAACCACAAAACATAAGCGCTGAAGCACGAAATTTGGAGCGAGGCAGATACAGCGGAGAGTGTGGGGAAGAGAAAGACGCAGCACGCACGTAACTACTCAGAAAAATGAAAACAAGTTACTTGTAATACAGATGTGAGTTACTTGAATGACCCAAGTAACTCAAATTTATGTCACATGTAACCTAAATTTATATTACATGTAAGTTACATTGATACATTCACAGTGAGTGGCCATTCCGCAGCGAATACGACGCGCGAAGCAGACAACGCGTCCGCACGCGGCCATGCAGAGAGGAAAACACTCTTCGGGGCCTTCTCTTCAACTGAGGGTCAGTACCTCAAACTTGGGTAATCGCACCGATAGCAACGCCTGTCTTAGGGTTGATCCCATACTCCGCTAGGGAATGCCTTTTTGGCCGATTTGAGTTACTTGCGTATTATCTTAGCCAAGTAAGTTATTAAACACATCGGAGGCGCTCTACCGTCAACAGGTTGCACGTGACCTAATGGCAGTGTTAACGATAAAAATCGTTTCTCTGCTTTTCCGCCTATCTTGAAGACGGCCCCATGCTGATTCCAATGATGTCTCCGAAATAGTACGCAACCTTCTGGAAACGGAGTTATGGTCCCTCAAAGATTGAGCTAAGGAAACATGGTGGACGAATTGTCCGAGGCTTGTAACTGCCGTCTTTTGCATCCGATGTATGTGAGCTGACCTGAGTAAAGAGAGAAGTTGAGAATGATGGGGAAGAACGGGGATAATGAGTGGAAATCATCGCTCATCTCACGATCTTGGGCATTCATTTGTTCACGTCGGTGGGCGTGTGTTGCGCCTTTGAGGTTTGCCTTGCGCTCGAACTGGCAACTTTTTGTCGTGAACACTGCCTTTAAAGCCAGTGGTCACGATGAAACACGTCACTGAAGAAAACTAAAAAAAATCGGCTTACATCGAAAACAGCTGAAAAACTAGGAAGGTAGAGCGGTGAGAAATGGGCTGAAATTAGAGCTTCTAGGGCCCAAAGATGCAAGTTCGTGCACACGTGCACAGCGCTGCCTAAAAAGACCGCAGTCTCATGCCGAGAAGTCAAAAATCATCGACGTTCAGAGGAAGAATTAAATGCAATTTTACGGAATAAAAACAGTTGAACAATGAAAGCAAGCCCTTCTGTCAATGTTTTTGACTAGATGAGTCAATGTTCGCTGATTAAAATTCAATTTCAAGCCAGCTGATGTTCTTGATATTAGAGATCATCGATGCCGATGATGTGGAGTGGGCTCGTCCACCATCAAAAGACAAGAAAACTCAGGCTTAGAGTTCGGCCTGAAGCAGCGGTTTTTCGCGATTTTTTCCTATGGGTCCTCTTACTCTGAACACAGAAAAATGTGAAGAGGGAAAGAAGAGAAGCATGTTTGATCGCGACCACTGCCTTTAAATGGTCCGATTTAAGTCGCTAGTAACTTACATAAGCTTAGATATGTTACAGGTAACTTGTTTTTGGTCTTTTATGTTACAATTAACTTGTTTTAAATTTTCTTAGTAGCCCGAGTGAATTTCATTCCGAAATAGAGTCTATATAGTACGACCGTAAGCGATTTCTTGAATACCTGATTCGGAGGGGTGGCGCATTATTGGCTGTGTTGGCGGCATAAACCCGAGAAATATCCTTCATAAATTCCTTTAGCAAACCTCTGACTCCTTGGCGCAGCTAAAAAAAAAACAGTAACTTTCATACGATGAGGTACGTGAAGCAAGGAATGCCCTCTTTATTATTGTGGACATTGAGTGAGCGCCAATTTTAGGTAACTTCTTGCTTTCCTCCAATTATCAAAAATTCTCAATTTCGGAGCAAGGGCTCTCTGAACACCGAGGGAGGAGTTGTCCCGTTTTTGCAGTTTGAAACGTCACGCCACTCAACGCGAACTAAGTGGTGCCGAGTGGAATTAGAGCGGCAAAAGGCGGGACAACTTCTCCCTCTGTGTGTAGAGAGCCCCTGTCCCTTCGAATTCGATCATCACCAGCAGCGAGTCGTTGTTTTTTTTTCCAAAACATCGTCATCAGCACTTATATTTCTACGTGGCCCACCACTCCGCTGGTGGTACTTAGAAAACTGGATTGGCGGCATTTTCCTGGCGAGCAAAAACCATTCCCGGTTTCTGACAGCTTTAAAGGCACAGAACACCCAGAAAATTAATTTCCAGATTTTATGCTTGTCTTGAAGAGAGTCACACGCTGATCACAGTGGTATCTTTGAAATCGTCCAAGACCCCCTTTGAACAGAGTTATGGCTGTTCAAAGCTGCCTAGATTTTGAGGGTGAAAAATTAGTGGACGAGTTGTCTCAGGCCTGTATTTCTCTTCATTTGCAATCGTTGCCTGAGTGAAAGCTAGGATAAGGAGACAGTCTGGTAATGGACTGAAGAACGACGACTTGTTGCAATATATCCATCCATCGAGCCGCTATTGACTTCAAAGGTCTGCTAAGGGGTCGGGCCTGTGGTGGTGAGCGAAGGGGGTCGGGCCTGTGGTGGTCGCTTATATCTCCCTTATTTGAAGGAAATAAGATCTGGCATTTGACACGTGTTATACAGGAGGGGTCTTCTACACAATTACATGAAAATCTCAAAATTCATATCTGAGGGTGTACTGTGCCTTTAAGCCGGCGGCCCGCCAGAAACCTGCAATCGCTGGCAGCCTCGCGATTGGTGGATAACTGCGTTCTCTTGCGCTCGCCAAATTCAAGAAATGATAGTCATTGCCAGCTGAATGCAAATTATCACACAGCTTTTAGGTAACTGGCACATTTTCACCAACGGTCCGCCGCTGGCACTATCTGAGATGACAATGATGAGGCAGCTGTCAGCCCCATATTTGTCACTGGCCAGCTAAATGCCAGTTGTCACCCAGCTGTTTAACAACTGGCTCTTCGCTAGCTGTCCGCTGCTCCCATTGCCTTGGTGATAATCAAAATCGATTCTACGCGGCAGATTCTAACGTAAAAACTTGAGAATCCTCAGGCTTGTGTTTACGTCTTGTATCAAAGGCTTCCCGCAAATCGATACATCCAAAAAGTGTTTCGTCCAAAAAAAGACGCTACGAGGTGATCGGGAGTCCGCATATACAGGTACTACAAGATTGCAATACTTGGGAGGGCACAATACCGCTCGTAGGATCCGGCCAGAAGGTGCGCGAGGGCGCGTTTTCGCTTCTTTTTCGTTCTTTCTGATTAACTCGCTTCATACTGAACTTCCAGCGAGATTAGGACGATATTCATGATCATGGAGTTGAGGGCTACCCAGCGCAATATCCTTTGTTGGAATTTCGTTTAGAACCAAATAAGCTTGACAATACGATACTGTGGCGAAGGGAGCGCGGCGGCCTCTGTCTGCATTTTCCTGTGTATACCGCATACAGATAGTTGGCTGATTGCCAAACTTCTTTGGTTTTCAACAAAACTCAGCAAAAGCTATACCATTAGATAGCACTCAACGCATTGATCATAAATAACACCATGGTCTCGCTCAAAATTGAGATTGAAGCGAATTAATAAAAAAAGACGAAAAAGACGCAAAAACGCGTCCTCGCTCGCCTTCTGACCGAGTTCTGCTAGCGGTATTGCATGCACACCTTGTAGACAACATCGAAACTTTTCTGTAAACGAGTCTCACAAGACTGCTTTCAGTGAAAAAAAATCAAAGTTGATGATATCGATAAGATACTCACAAGAGCTTCACTTTTCAAACTATGTACAGGGTGGCCGAAAATCATTGACGTCAAACGCGGGGCGCTGTTTCAGCCCAGCTTCCAAAATGTCACACAGAATATATTTCCACGAATAGAGAAGGTAATGCCATCACAAATCATCGAATGCTTTCAAAGTAGCCACCGTTCGCTTCGATACGGGCCTGAAGACCGAGAGGCCCGTGCGTCATATGTAGGTAGAATACATACCTGCGCTAAGTTTCGTGAAAACGGGGAGCATTTGCCAAGGTTGGCAAAAAATCGTCCGATGCATGTAACCTTTTTTGAACAAGGACGTTTTGGATTCTGAAAACGCCATCATATTCACAGCTCGCATTCCTACATAATAATGTACTTTGCGGACCGGAAATCCCTGAAATCGCTTTGTTTTCGAGTTAAACTGTTGTTGCGGTCGTTTCACAAAAACGTCGCGTGCGGCAAAGTGCGGCGAAACTTTGTGTTGTAATTGTAGAATTAATAGAGGACCAATCTCTATATTTTCTTCGTGATTTAGATAAAAGTGGGGTCATCTCGAGACCTGTGCAAATTGAATTTTGGAAATCCTTCGTAAACACGCTTGGGAGCTTCCTGAAAAGTCCGACTTTTTTGCGAAAGCCCCAGACCGATAAATGGAGTATTTCAGAAACTCAATCTGCACAGATCTCGAGATAGCCCCACTTTTTTCTAATTCACGGAGAAAACATAGAAATAGCTTTTCTATTAGTTCTACAATTACTACTCGAAGTTTGGCAGCACTTTGCCGCGGCGACATTTTTGTAAAACGACCGCAAAAACTATTTTACTCGAAAACAAAGCGATTTCAGGGATTTTCGGTCCGCAAAGTAGATTATTACAATACCGCCCGTATCTTTTGGTCATTGGGCGCGCTAGAGCGCCGGAGCGCGCCGTTTGGCGTCGTTTTTGAATAACTCGCTCCAAAGTGGTTCAATCGGAAAATGGAAGCCAAATTCGGAATCAGCATCGAAAATGCGATCTACTGAATGCATAGAATTTCAAAATGGAACTCAGTGGAAGATTTTGGGTTACGGTAGCCATCCAATGTCCCTCGTGTCCAAATGGGGCTGGCGTTTAAGTGTTGTTATAAGTGGATTTCTTGACGTTTTCTCGTATTTAGAACATTCATATGCAACTTGTTATCCTCTGTATTTCTTCTGAAACATTTTGACAGCGAAAAAATTAATAAAAAATAATAAAAAAGTCATTTCTCCTAACAATTTTTGGATTTTCATGTTGAAAAACCACGAAGTTCTTCTATATTAGTGACTTATTTTGAGATAAATTGCAAAACTTTGAGTAGAATTCAGGTATTAAAAGTTAAACGGAAATCGCGCCTTGAAATTTGGTTCATTATTTGATTTCACATTCAAAAAAGGTAGGTATCAGAGCGCATTTCAACAACCATGTAAGGAATTCGCTTTGCAATCTTTGTTTTTTCTCCTCACACGAAGAAATCATGTCCAGAATCAGCCAGTGTACGGAAATGCGCCAAAAATGAACAGTTCAAAAAAATATTCGAAAATTTATATTTTTATAAAGTGACCAATTTCAATTTTCATGCTGAAATACTCCTCGAGTTCTATGTTTTTCGTGTATAGCACATAAATTTGTTCAGAAATTGTTTCAGAAATATAGAATTCTTGACGTTTTCCGATTACTTTTCAAAAAAATAAATAAATTATCGAAAGTGAAAATTGGAGCTCCAATAGTAAGAAAATCTAGAAGTGTTCAAGAACGAAATTCAAAACTGGTAATTGTATTGAAAATTCAGTTTTTACATTTCTTTTTTTTTTGAGAGAAAAATGGAAAGTTTCCTAGATTATCTAATTCTTGAAACAATCTCTTGTGACGAGATTCATGGGATTCAAAGAAGGTTCTGGTATCAAAACTAAAAAAATTGTTCTAATAATGAAAATTCAACTTTGAAATTTTTAATTTTTTTCGCGGAAAGAATATTTTTTTTGAATTCAGCATTTTGAAAATGAATGCTGATTAATATTATGCGCTCTACATGAACAGTGAAACATTCCTAGAACCTTTTCACACTGAAAATGGAAATTAAGAGAAAATTCAAATTTCATTTGTTTTTTTCGGGAACAAAGATTGAAGATTTTCACGATTCCCACATTTTCGAAATAAATTCATATAATGAAGAAATTCAAAGGAATTCATACATGGGATCCAACGAGAAATCTGGAAAGAAATTCAAAATTTGTGGTCTCAGTGAAAATTTTCACTTTCGATAATTTATTTATTTTTTGAAAAGTAATCGGAAAAGGTCAAGAATTCTATATTTTTGAAACAATTTCTGAACAAATTTATGCGCTACACACGAAAAACATAGAACTCGAGGAGTATTTCAGCATAAAAATTGAAATTGGTCACTTTATAAAAATATAAATTTTTGAATAATTTTTTTTGAACTGTTCATTTTTGGTGCATTTCCGTACACTGGCTGATTCTGGACATGATTTCTTCGTGTGAGGAGAAAAAACAAAGATTGCAAAGCGAATTCCTTACATGGTTGTTGAAATGCGCTCCGATACCTACCTTTCTTGATTGTGAAATTAAATAATGAACCAAATTTTGAGGTGCGATTTCCGTTTAACTTTTAATACCTAAATTCTACTTAAAGTTTTGTAATTTATCTCAAAGTAAGTCACTAATATAGAAGAACTTCGTGGTTTTTCCACATTAAAATCCAAAAATTGTTAGGAAAAATGACTTTTTTATTATTTTTTATCAATTTTTTCGCTGTCAAAATGTTTTAGAAGAAACACAGAGGATAACAAATTGCATATCAATGTTCTAAATACGAGAAAACGTCAAGAAATCTACTTATAACAACACTTAAACGCCAGCCCCATTTGGACACGAGGGACATTGGATGGCTACCGTAACCCAAAATCTTCCACTGAGTTCCATTTTGAAATTCTATACATTCAGTAGATCGCATTTTCGATGCTGATTCCGAATTTGGCTTCAATTTCCCGATTGAACCACTTTGAAGCGAGTTATTCAAAAACGACGCCAAACGGCGCGCTCCGGCGCTCTAGCGCGCCCAATGACCAAAAGATACGGGCGGTATTGTATGTAGGAATGCGAGCTGTGAATATGATGGCGTTTTCAGAATCCAAAACGTCCTTTTTCAGAAAAGGTTACATGCATCAGAAGTTTTTTGCCATGTTTAGCAAATGCTCTCCGTTTTTACAAAACCTAGCGCGGGTATTGTATCAGCCCAAATCCGAACGAATTCTTCTTTAAATTCATCCAACTTGCTGATTGCCTTGTTTACCTTATGCTTACATATGTCCGGACAGGCAAGTGCAATTTAAAGGCAGCAGACACGCTCAAAAATGATATTGATTTTATGACATAAATCAAAGGTTTGGAGCTGGTTGTATTGGGAACTGACGAAAAAACGAACGAAAACTGTGTGGAAAGAGAGGGTTAACGGTTATTTTGTTATTGGGTGAAAGGGTACGAGTTTTACTACGCGCGGTTGAAACAGCGAATATTAGCAACAAAACCACTGAGATGGAAAATCTGAGATACTCCTAAAGCGTGTACTCGAACGTTCATCTCGTTGGAAGCATCAAAAACCAGCCAAAGTGATCGTATTAGTACTACCAATCTGGACGAGTTTGTAATTTGGGGTGGGGTTGCAGAAGCTCAGGGGCGGGGTTGCGGAATTTTTTCGATTTCCATTGCTGAAATTTAGTAGTTTTGACTTGTTTTTGACGCTTCCAACTACGTGAGCAGTCTACTAGGAGCCAGACGACTCCAGAAACGTAGTTATCTCAAGAACTTTTTTGAGCCTGTCTGCAGCCTTTAATGGGATCTTAGCTGCTGGAGGGGCACTGATCCTGAGTGAGATTTGCTTCGCTTTGCAGTTTTTTGACAGTTCGCACATTCACTTCGAGTCTCGTTCCGACAAGGCCTTTATTTGCATATTATCTGTATCTTATCTCTTGAAAGCCGCGTTGCAGCTATCATCTCGCCATCTTGGGAGAGGAGCGATTGTTTCTCCACTTCTACCATTGTGTTTTCTCAAAAACAATCGCTCGACTTCTATGATGGGGCTATCATAGCAGCTTTGCGGCTACCCCATCCAGAGATTGACGATACTTGAGAACTATTCCCTTCTTTGAGAAAGGAGACACAAGCCTACTCAATCAATAGCCTCGAAAAAAATGAAAATAACCGACCATCTTTTTTGAGAATATCTAGCAAAAATGAGCGCGACATTAATTTTCGGCCACCGCGGTAGTTGCAGGATGGTTTTGACCAACTCAGAGACTCGTAGGGTTTTCTCAGGAACTTTTGTTTAACCCAAAAGACCTGATGTTTGCCTCGAGACAAGCACAATAAACAGCGGTCTTGCGGAACACAACTACGCGTGTCTGAGAATTTCATGAGAAAAGCATGAAATTTAAGGGAAAAGTTGTGAATCCTAGATACGGCCTCACAATCACGACTCGAACAACACGAACTATTGTATCTCACACCTGCCGACGTCGTTCAATATCTTCTGCCTTTTCCTCAGCTCCTCCACAGGCTAACCAATGCGTAACTAAGAGGACTGGGAAGAATTCGGAAGCGCAGGATATAATTGAGCTGGATAGAATCCCCTTGTTGATGTAATACCTCAAGCACGAATCTCATATCGAGTGAGAAGACAGTCAATAAACTTCAAGGATAACCTAAACATACCACATTTTCTGGGTACCATGGAGATCGTCGCTTGGAGAGCACTCGTAATTCCGCCGCATTACTGGACACCAGTAGCTTTCCAGTTCCTTCCTCTGGCATAGCTCCTAGAATTCTACATATTTTTCATGTCAGCAAAGATCATTTATAGTGGAGTCCAAAAAGAGTGTCTCATTTACTTATCTATAAGAAGCGGTCGGTGGGGATCAATGCGCATGAATCCCATACCAGCACGCTCAATACCGATTGAGCTAGAGCGGTTGTGCTGCAATGAGTTTCATGTTCATTGATCTCCAATCGACCGCTTCTCATTGAGAAGTAAATGAGACACTGTTGATGGACTCCACTATAGCTTATTCTAATTTCTGAAAGTCGGACTCCGCAGAAAAGGTTAAGGATTTCATTAGATTTGGCTATCAAACTGATTTCCTGAATGTAGTGAAATTGTTGAATCGATTTGGCTGTTGTTGGTATATGCAGACAAGATAATCATTAAATGTAGTGAAATTGTTGCAAATGGATTAGGCAGGCTCTATGATTTATCAGAATCAAATCACGCGTCAGAAGATCCTCCGATGAGCGAATAAAGACAAAAAGGAAAAAACTAATACTTAGTCAACAATGCTGAACGAAATGTGGCCTTAAAGGCACAGTACACCCTCAGATATGATATTTGAGATTTTCATGTAATTGTGTAGAAGACCCTTCCTGTATAACACGTGCCAAATGCCAGATTTCATTTCCTCCAAATAGGCGAGATTTGAGCGACCACCACAGGCCCGACCCCCTTCGCTCACCACCACAGGCCCGACCTCCTAACAGATTTTTGAACTCGATAGCGGCTCGATGGATGGATGAATTCTAATAACTCGTCGTTCTTCCGACCATTGCCGGACTGTCTCCTCATCCTGGCTTTCTCTCACGTAACGATTGCGAATGAAGAGAAATACAGGCCTGAGACGACTCGTCCACCAATTTTTCACCCTCAAAATCTAGGCATCTTTGAAGAGCCATAACTCTGTTCAAAGGAGGTCTTGGACGATTTCAGAGAGACCACTGTGATCAGCAAGTGACTGTCTCCAAGATTAGCATGAAACCTGATAATTAATTTTTTGGGTGTCCTGTGCCTTTAAGGGCTGGAAATAAGGTTTTCGAATGTTATTCTCCCTTTTCAGTGTAGCTCCCACTAAAGTACTAGACCTTCCCTCACCGATTAGACAAAAATCATGAAAACGAAATTGAACACAATTTTTTAGCTACTGACGTTATGTCTTCGTATCCCTAAGGCTTTCACGGTTCACATTGTATGGAAACGTTTTTGCTGCTGGACTTATTCTTGTTCTCATTTGGTTCAATATACGCTCCAAGCAAAACCCCTTCTGACGCGTGATTTGACTCTGATAATTTATAGAGCGCCTGCCAAATCCATTTGCAACAATTTCACTACATTTAATGATTATGTTGTCTGCAGATACTAGCATATGCATATAGTTGCAACGCGGCTTCCTACAGATAAGATACTAGACATATACTTTTTGAATTTATAAGTCGATAAAATGAAGAAATGAGTTTTAAAATATCCCAATTGTACAGGGTCCAGGCACTATCCTAGACGGGGGGAGGGGGGGGGTGGGCCACCCACCATTCAAGACAGAAATGAAATGAACCACCGATTGGTAAGGCTACCAGTCGAAGTATTTTCATAGAGTTCCTTTAAAAACAATGATTGATAGCAGTATTAGGCATCTTTTAACAGAGTTTCTCATCATTTCTATGAGTAAATCTTGGGTGACCCCACCCCGTCTAGGATAGACGCAGGGTTAGTCGCTCTAGCCAAACTTCACCGGTTCTTGCTGATGTGGCTCGACTGCGCCCGCCCATATGTCTGATTCAGAGGCATGACTTGCATACGATGTCCTGGACATTATACTGAGGCTATGCGCACGTCTCTTGATGTCCTGCACACTCCTACTGAGGTCCAGCACACATTCCATGACGTCCTGCACACCCCTTCTAAGGTCCTGTTGTAGTTCCACGACGTCCTGCATACTCATATTGCGGTCTCGCAGTCAACCGACACCAAATCACCCTGCGGCGCCTTCTTATCGATGGTGCGCAGGTACGAACACGAACACACTCACCACCCTAGAGAGCAAGGTATTTATATGGAGTCTCCAAGAAAACAATGACTGATAACGAAAAAACCGTCATTTTTGTAAACTAATCTTGAGAGGCCGGTTTCTGAGTTTGAACAGCCCGGGGGGGGGGGGGCAGAAGTCATTATGATGAGTTCTGCCAATCATTTCGGCTTTCCCGTGGCCGATTACCTCTGATCACAATTTTTCAAGCGATTTGGTCCACGCCTTCCAAAAAGAATGGAATTCGAAGGACGGAGGTGGAGGCGGAGGCCGTGGCGGAGGCGGAGGCGGTGGTGGAGAACGTTCCTGCGTACTTTGACAGGTCATAACTTTAGAAAGCGGGACCAGTTAGGATGAAAATTTGCACACATATGTAAATTTTTGCAGCGCATCGCATGGTGTGCAGCTCATACATGTGATGACGGTATGAATAGGCGATCTCATTGTACGGCATCCGCGCGGGAAGGGATCAAAGCCAAATCCTGGTGCGCGGTTCGCGCGCATCACAATTGGCAACAAAGGCAACACAAATGAGTTTATACTTATGAGTAAAGGCACCTGATGGCTTAGGTAGCCCTTGAAGACAACAACCTTTATCCAAACAATCGAAAACGTGATGTTGATGAACAGACGCCCAATCTGCAAAACCACTGATGATGAATCATGCAAATACCAAGAAAACGTATGCTGACTCGGAATGATAAGCTTAAATTCCCATCGAGGTTAAAGACAGCGTTCACGATGATCACCCTCGTTGACTTTCCACAGTTAAATGATATGCGAGAAAGATCCTAGGCTCCCAGTGTCGAAAGAACGGCAGAAAACGAGCCAGGAGCTGCAAAATGACGGCTGCAAATAAGCGTTTTGGTGCCCCGGACACGCCCCGTGCCCCAGATCCGCCCCTCGAAAGGACAAATGAAGACTCAGATTATAGGAATGATCAAGTGAAGGAAGTGCTGATAAGTGAGCTGTTTGCGTCATTGCACTAATAGGTATCATCTTTCTAGCGGTCAATTCCTCCACGATCAAAAATCAACGTAAACAAGAGAGGGCCTATTTTTGCTCAAAAACGCGTCTTTCGTGTCCTTTTCAAGCGTGCTTCGCTATATAGGGCACCAGACCTTTCGTAAACCGTGGAGATATCGGAAGTGAAATTTATCGTGAACACTGCCTTTAATTAAAAAAGACAAAACGGAGTCGCTCCAAAAGACACTTTCTACCTTGACCTCTTTACCTTGTCGAGATTGGAGTTGATGGCTCCATAGTACCTTCTTTGGAGGATGTAAATGAGCGACAAAGCCGAAAACGCAGCCATCAATACATCGTAAATTGACTCCAACCACAGCTCAGAACTGTAAATCGCATCGACCAGTTTGTCGCAGTCCTGAAGTATAACGCGTCATCAGACTCACTTAGATTTCATGTAACGGGGATTTCCAAATTGATGGTAGGAATTGCTCAACACGAAATTGTACCCCTTGGACGAGGCGCTATTGAACAGTTGTAGACATTTTTAGCTCTGCTAAATTTGAGGTAGATGGGGCTGCTCTTCGCTAGGGCTTGCCAATAACTTCCCGTAAGGTTCTGCAAAATAGTGTGTAGCGACTTGTAGTGGGTGTGTGGCAGCTTATGAATTGTCCGTACTAAAAGAGGCTTAGTGTTTCCAAAAAGGGCATTCTTTCGACTTCCCGAGGAGATGGGAGTACTGCGTTCTCCCACAAAAGGGTGAGGCTGTCGCACGCGGTGGATGGGCGTGGAAAGCCATGTTTTACAAGCGTTACATTTGGAGCGGATCAGGCCAATGATGCACGACACGCGGTCGCGTCGCTCTGCACAGCGACCGCGACCGCTTTCTGCTCTTTAAATCTGTCGCTGTCGCAGAGCGCCGCACATCGACAGCGAAAGTGGCAGCGTCAGGCATCAGCACCTTTGCAGTAAGTCAGCCCTCCGCGACATCTCGCTGCAATGGATACGTGACAACTGCTCTTACGACGGCCAGTGCCATTGCTCCGATGCTGGTCCCGCCGCGATTTGTGCTAAATTTCGTGATTGTCACTCATGAAAGCGACGATGTATGCAATCGACCTTAGCGTGCACCTAAAGATTTTGGCAATTACGAGTCTCCCGCACACCTCTCTCAAAAAATAATAAACGCTAGAGAACAGAAGAGTACCATAATTATAGAAATTATACGAATACAGCAACGGGCCAGAAGGGTCATCGTCGCTCGGGTATTGGATAAACAGAGACACAAACGACAACGTGATCCAATCGCAATCATCCAGATAAGGGAAACTCGCCCGAGTCTCGCCGCGGCGCAACGAGCCTGGTCCTTATCGGGAGAACTGCTGCTCTCCCGTTCAGGGATGAGCGGAATTCTGATTTAAGATGGTTTCTGACTTTCTGATTTCCGATTTCCGATTCCAGCAATTTAGAAAAAATTTTTCGCTCATCCCTGCTCCCAATTCCTGTTTTCCCATAGGCGCTATATTTCCCATATATCTGCATCACGGTTCACAAATTGAGTGACACGGACCATGCAGCATTTTCCAAATAACGACCAAACACCAATCTACATTTTTGCTTCACTACCATTTTTGGCGAAGGTTTTCGAAAAAAGATAAAGAAATGGGCAAACTGCAATTGACGAAATTTAGCCGAAAACGGCCGATAAACGACAAATGGCATTCAGCAACCGGCAAGTGCCCCAAATAACCGTATGGGATACTACTTAGGGCCGCCAGAAATAGTCGTTTCCACGAAAATAAAGGCGAGAGAACGGTAACTCTGGAGCCGAACATCCATTCTACGCTTTTCTTTGTTTCGAGAACGACTGAGTTTCGACTGTTTCGAGAACGACATTCAGAGAATCGAAATGTATTCCAACCCAACCTACTGAAAGACAGAAGAAAACTCAAGACCTCAAGCAATGTGTTATACTCTCTGACAAACTCGGTAGCCTATATACGCCTTCAGGTCTTGGATTATTCACAAGCAACTGTAAGTCATAGAGAGAACAACGAGCTCTTACCTGAAAAGCATAATTGAAAATGATAAAATAGAGATAACCAATGACGATTCCAATAGTCAACGCCACGGCTCCTAAAGCATTGACGTAATCACAAACAATCCAGAGAATGCAGACCTTGAGTCGCTCAATCCAGAGAATGCAGCCTTTGAGTCGCTGTCGTTCAGGTGAGGAACAAGCTCATTAGGTCGTAAATACGATACCCACCCTCTAACCTCGCTAAACAGTGGGAATGGCACTTTCTAACGTTTTTTTCTTCTGCCCTTTTCTTTGAAACCCTTAGCCTTAAAGGCAGGTTTCGCGATGAAAACAGTTGTTGTGCTATCCTCATGAGAAGGTAGATTCGGGTATCACAAAAAAAGAAAATAAGTGAAAAGTTGGTGAAAACATGCTTAAGAACAAATTACTGCTTGGTGTCCGCCCGCCCCCTATAGTCGAGATTTCTAAGAATGCTAGTTTTGACATCTTCAATTTTGCTTCCAGAGTAAACTCTGAGCACTTCTAGAGACCACTGGCTACTTTTAGAGCAAATTAAAAAGCGGATAAACAATCATGCAAGTCTCGTTAATTGGAGGGCGTGCGGACACCTGTAAATAGTAGTTCTACCTTGTTTTTGTGCGGAATGAGTCATTCACAACGGGAATCCCGAACTGAAATCCAATCATGTCGGCTAACCACGGAGGAAATTTACCCAGAAAAATGAGTTTCGTACATTTCAAGGTCTTCTTCCAATTTTTTCCTCGAGATATCGCATTAAATATTCTATTTGGAGCGATTTCCGTTGTATGAGGAGAGGTAGACGATTATCAGTGGGCCAAAATGCGTACGTATAGGCCTCTGACCAAATTTTGTCTAGCGAATGAACGAGACGCGATCGCTGCGGCGGTCAATGCGACGTTCGCAACACCAAAGTTGAGCTGGGTTTCGATAGAAATCTGCGATCTACCTCCCCAGTCCCGTCCATTCACTTGAATAAATTCTATAGAGTAGAAAAGAAACACTCGAAGAAGAATTATGAGCAAAATGACTTTCCACACTTCTCCAAGCAGACACTGCGAAGAATACACACAACACGCGTTTCGACTTCAGTCAAATTAATGCAAACATGAAAATTGATGAACACACTGAGTATTTTCACATAGATCTGGGGCGATCTCAGGCAACAGCTATGTACATAAATTCGGTCCGAATGAAACTTTCCACCCACGAGGTCAGCGTGCGAGTCAAGCGGCCGCCGCAAAGCAATTTTTAAACTTGTGAGTCGATTAGCAGGAATGCTAGACGAATAGTGTAAGATAATCTAGCCAGCAGTCTGCAGCCGTGGAGAAAGTTGACCACCCACGCCCACCGCGTGGGAGGACAGTCTCATTTAGACAAATTCTTCATGTTGAACCCGCTAAACGTAGACCTACCAATCAAAGCTGGTCCGGGTATCTCATGTGGCTCTTCAAGCTTCTCCAGTTTCCGCGTTCGTATCAAAAACTCAATTTCGACCAAACCGCAGCAAAACATCAGCAACGCTATGATCTTTAAAATAATTGTTCTATACAACATTAAGACACAGCAAATGTCAGACACAGGCGACTGATTGCCTACCGTGTGATAGATCCTCAGATAAAAAATGGTATCTTCTCGACTGAGCAGAACGTAGAGGTTCATAAAAAGACTCAATTGAAATATGGCATAGAGAAATACGGTGCAAATATGGTGAATCTTAAACAGCCAGTGGATGTCATCTCTTCGAGTACTCGTCATATGAAAATCTCCCTTGACTTAATCACCTGAATCAAACAAATTTCGAGATACAGGCAAAACAATGATCTAATACATTCTATCGGCTTGGTCCAAAATATCTGCACCAAATGCAGGTCAGCGATTTTTCCCGTGTCCATCAGTGATATTGCGCTCATATTTATATTGTAAACCATCTATGAGCGCCATTCTGGTTCTAGGTAATAGGGTTTATTGCTTCTCAATAAACGCTTCGCACTTCACCTCAAAATGTAAAAAAAATTGGGGGTCAAAAATCTGTCCGAATGAGAAGGTCCGCCTAAGCGGTCGGCCTGCGTGTAAAATGGCCATCGCGAAGGTTTTTTCGTTTGAGACCTGTTCTTCGATTAGCAGGAATGTCAGAAGCATAATGAATATTATGCCAGTCAGCTGTTCGAATGCGTTTAAAGGCTCGTGTGAAACATGCCTTTACGACAGCCGCTCGACACGCCCGCCGGCAGCGTGGGCGGACGGCCTCATTCAGACAGACCCTAAATGTCTCTCGTTCTCTTCTTTTTATGCATCAGGGCTGTTTTAGTTTGAGAAACATTCGAAGCTTGCGTGGAGAAGATTAAATTATTATACAAAAATCCGCCTTTCATTATTTCTTCAACGAAGCGAAATTTTCAATGACAATTTTTTCATATCTCCATGATCTATGAGGGCACCCAGCTTAATACCATAGTTAAGCATCATGAGGAGTGCTTCATCAAAAAGCATTTATTTAGACGGTTGAAGACTACTTTTTTCCGAAAATTTATTTTCACATTTTTTAATCCCCAAAAATGAGCCGATAATTGAGAAAACATGCATGTGCCAAAAAGACACTGTCCATAATACTTGCAAGCCCAGTTTTTCCAGTAGCTATAAACACTATTGGATGAAAAAGCGTTCCATTTCAGAATGAGCGGAAGATTACTGACCCACAATTGGTGCAAGACTAGCGGACCAACATAGCTATTACCAACATTATTATGTAACGTTTTAGAATGTATGTTTTATTTTCATTCTTCCTGGTCTTGGAGGCAATGCCGTGATGAAGTTCCTATGCATTTCGGCATTTCGACTATGTATTCGAGAAGACAGGTTCTGTCTGCATGAACCAGGTCGTTTTTTTTTTCGCAATATGGACTTCAGAACCCATGCAAACGCAGTATTGCAGCGGTTTGGTTTTTTTTCCTTACACAGAAGAAAGCGTTCAAGAGAGCGGGAACAATATTGGGTCGTTCCTCTACTCAATCTCTATATAACAAAGAGCTCATGTTACTGATCGAGCTGAAAACGCTTCTACACCACTGGGGAACGGCAATGACACATAAGGGAGAATTCCGGATCTAATCCGCGTAATATTTTGAGAGAGAATCGCGTAAACAGGAAAACCACAAATTTTTGACATTTTGAGCTGTCTTTTGAGAAAAATGTCGAATTGGAAGCCACTAAATACATATGGCTTCAGCATATTCAAGACTGAAAAGCTAAACACATACTCAGACGTTCGCCGTTGTCTACAGAACACGGATGAGATGTCACCTCACGCAATGCTCCCTGTGGACATCCGAAAAGGGCAGAGATCGCCCCTCGAGAACTGCCCGTCGCCCCCCTCCATGGTGCCGTAGACAACCTATACGCGGAAACGCTTTTGCTGTAGACATCCCATCGGAAAAGAGCCTCCATCCCCGATTCCGCGTTCATATCCTATCAACACCCCGTAGACCTGATATTACCATCCCAGTGAAGCATCAGCCGCCTTATGACGTCACCAATCGAAAGGGAGTTTATCACCTAAAGAAACTTGATAATGAGGCTCGATTTTTTTATTTCGGTTCTAATCTAACCGGAACAGAGAAATCGGACCCTCTCAACCAATTTCTCTAGGGAAAAACTAACATCGGCGTGGATCCTGATGAGACTTTGCGTTCCCCTCTGGGGGTTGGCGCAAACTCGGTGCACCTAAGTTATAGCATATAGCCCCGAGTTTGCGCTAACCTTCAATAATTTTTTCCAGAAACTTTTAGAGGTATAAGTAAGCGCTCAACCGAAAATCTGTACAAGTCTAAAACGCTGTCAGTGTGTGCAAAGTTTGAGAAATGTGCCTTCACCCGAAAATTTCTCAGTGGGGTAGTTTTGGGCGCTGAACACAGGCATATGGTCCGTTTACGGATTTCGCAAACACTAATGCGCGTTTTTGATAGAAAAAAGGCGGGAAATACGAAACTTGACAGGCTATAACTTTTTCCGCAGATGTCCGCAGCAAAATCAGAGCTCAGATTCGAAGAGGGCGTGCTACAGTTGACTAGAAAACATTGATCAGCTTTCTGATCCGGAGGTACACCATGCGAGGTTTCCTAGTTAATCACAGTCGATGGGAAAGCTATTTTAGCATAGTCGGGAGTGAGCGAAATGGAGTACCTTGCGAGGATGCCCTCGCTACTATGCTTTTACATTCTCAATTTTTAGTCGGCGTGCTCGGCGAGCTGGCCGACTTGCATGTCGGTGTGCTGCTACGATAACGCTGGACTACATAGCAGCATGTGCTCCTGCTATTAAATTTTGCAACACGTGCTCCTCCGGTAAAATTTTGCAGCACGTCGTGCTGTTCTGAGCACGTGTTCCTGCAATACACCCTTTCAATGGGTGTTGTCCAGGGATGTGCGACAATTGCCGTTTGCCGGTTGCCGATTGCCGGCCGTTTTTGAACGATTTTCGTCGATTGTCGTTTGCCGTTTTTTCTCTCACTTTTCGACAGAATTCGGCAAAAAAACGAGTAACAGATAACAAGCGCCGCGGTATGGATAGTAAGCTAGCCGCCTCTAATAACACATGATTATCCAACTCTCACGTCTTTTGAGAAGAACCTTCTGAAAAACACTTTGCTGTTCGGGTGTCATTGTATCCAGGTCCCACTACGGTACCGTCACTCCCACTCGAAGGGTTTCATACGCCTGGAGCCTTTCTCGCTCCTATGATTTCGGCCGGATCATGCAGCGCAGTGGTCAGCCATGGCAGAATACATTAATTATGAAAGAAGAATTACACATGATAAGCCCGGTAAGCCTTGTTGACATCGGCACGAAAGAAAAGAAACAAGCCGTACTTTGAAAACTTCAAGCTAGTTGGTTCAAAGGAAGTGGTCGCGATGGCAAAAGCTCCTCAGAAAAAATATAAAAAGCGGGTATGTTTCAGGAACGTATAATAAGACAGATGATTTTAATTTCAGAGTTAAAAAAAATCCTCATGCTCATTCCGATATCTCTATAAAAGTCAAAGCATCCACAATTTAAACGGAGACCTTGAGATCTGTTCAAATTTAGAGTCCTCCACGGAAAAACTCAAAGAAATGAAAACAGTTTTAATTGAAAACCTATATACACCAAAATTCGTAGAAGTAAATACGATAAAATGCATCTATGAACAAAAAATGATAACATATAAGTTTAACCTAAGGCCCCGTCATAGTCGGTGGATTTACTGAGTCCCACCGGGTCGATACGCATCGAATTCGTGGAAGACGGGTGCAAAAAAATCAACCCACTGAGTCCGACTGCGACCGTCTGATGCCCACCGCAATCCCCCCGGTCGATACTGATATTTCTCATGCGTACAAGGGCGGGGCCAATGCACCGACTGAGTTCGACTGAGTCCTACTGAGTCCCACTGAGTCCCACCGAAATCATCCTCACCCCACCCGGTCGATATAGGTGTTTTTCACGTGATTTGGGTGCATTTT
Source organism: Aplectana chamaeleonis (assembly GCA_029168955.1). Taxonomy (NCBI): domain Eukaryota; kingdom Metazoa; phylum Nematoda; class Chromadorea; order Rhabditida; family Cosmocercidae; genus Aplectana; species Aplectana chamaeleonis. Next base: position 930,100 of record JAPDOI010000066.1, on the reverse strand, counting down.
TTCGGCCGACTGCGACCTGCCGAGTCCCGCCGCATCTCGACTCTCGCCGTCTGCGCTCTGCCCCACGTACTGCTGATACGGAAATCAGATTCAGACATGTTGAAAACAAGAAAAATCAGCCACCAAACACGTTCCGATTCACAGCTGAGGTGATAACCGTCACTATCAATTGCGTGTTTCGCAGAGGAGTTGGTTGGCGCTGGGGGCAACCGGACTCAGTGGGACTCAGCAGGTTTTTCCACCCCGGACTCATTCAGACTCAGTCGGACTCAGCAGGTTTTTCGACGAAGTCTGACCGGGGCCTAAGAGATGAAAAGAAAAGTATAGCACAATTGGTAAAAAGTATAGTATACTAAGTCTTCAATGTTGATAGGTCTGTGTTCGATACTATCCATGATAAGGACTTGTGATCATATGGACTTCATTCTGATATTGATAGTATACTATAGCTCCTTGCCCTAATACCTTTTTCTAACGTGTCTAACACTACTTCACTCTGGTCGGCTCATGCTTTCGTATTCATCCTTCGTTTTCATCGACAGTTCTGTTCCTCACTGAGGAGCTCCGGCAGAGCTGTTTGATAAAGTTCGTCTGAGGCCAGGGGCGAAACGAGCTTTGTCAACTTCTCCTTCATACCTTTCCTTTTCTTGATTTACTTACTTCTAGTATTTTGAAGATTGGGTGAAATATAATTAGAAAATGGCAATTCTTTCATTGTCCGTACTTGTTATATATTCTTATACACATGAACTTTACATACGTCGTAGTGTAATTTAATGGTTCAGGAACAGCTCTACACTGAGAACGTTCCGAGCCGAAAAACGCGCTAGAATTAGAGTAATCAGGACCCTAACCCGTGCACAGCTGCACAACTCCGCCCAAAATGTGCGAGTTCGCTGTGTGCAGTAGAACATTACCAACGCACACAGCCAGAAATGAAGCTGAAATCAAAGTTTAAAACAGTTTTCGGAGGAGAAAGCAGCGCAATTGTATATTTTGCTAACTGGAGAGGATGAGTATATCCTAATCGGCCGGACCGACAGCCTTTAGTCATTGATTCAACCCTTATTTTAAGCTAGATAATGACCTCGACACTGCGAATCAGCGATGCCGATCATGTGGAGTATGCTCGTCCACCTTCAAAAGCATGCAAAGTTGAGGCTGTAAATTCCACAAAAAAAAACTTTTTTTGCGTTTTTACATATAGGATCGACTACTCTGAATATAGAGAGGGATATACAGAGTAAAGAAAAGTTGACAGCAACATTTTATCGCGACCTCTGAACGATAGATCACCTCAAAGCAGTTGCTAGTATCATAGTGTCATGCTTGAGTGAGTCCCCTTGTCTGAAAGAGTACCAAGTTTCCCTTTTTTGAGGCTCGGGAAACCAACATACGGTTCTTCGGACCAAGGGGTATTATCCTGAACAATTTTGGGGAGGACAGAAAGGGTTCTGAAAAACACTTACAAGGGACGACCCCCCGGGGGAGGTGACGTCCTGAAAAAAGTTCTTCTAAAAGTTGTGGAGGGAGGATATAGTAACATTACTGTATGTTGGGTTTTACCTAAGGACCATCCGGTAGAGCAAAAAATTGGAGAAACATGAAAAATCAGCGAGCGCATTCTCTTCAACCGACCACCATGGCTATGCTTTCGGTTTTTCACAAGCGAAAATTGGCTGGCTACTATATCTAACACCTATCTACCTCAATCTGCTTTATTTGGATAATATGGAGAGAATTATTTTTTCGACTTTTTTTCGCCATATGCTCACTCATTCACCGTCGAACTCGATAAGATAATCGAAAAGAAAATCTGCGTGATCGAGCCAAGTTTAGTAGTTTTCTATGAAGGGTCAGCAGATATATTGGGCAACCGAGTGCCGATTTCTGAAAGTGAAAACTGCGGCCATGATGATAATTTTTAAGAAAGGGTTCATCGCTTTGCTTCTTACAATGTCAATGCTTTTTTCCACGATGATTCGCAAACGACTTTCATGTGTTCAAAAAAGGTGTTCTCTTTTACTCAAGCAGAGTTATACAAAGTTAGAAGATGCTCACATTACAATATTTATCAATGAACCCGAAATGCCACCACAAGAAGAAGAGAAGGATAATTTTTTGAATAAGGTGAGGAAATGGTCATATATTACTGGGATTCACGCGATAGAAATTGTAAATCCAGCCAGATTGGAAAAAGCAAGTTAAAATATGAATGAGAAACCTCGTGGATAAACAGTCGAACAAATGCAAAACAAATTTTCAGAAGCTGCATTGCGGGAATCGAACCCACAACCCTTCGTAGTCTATCACTCCCCATCGTTATCCTCTCGTCCATCCCTGCACGGTGACTTGGGCAACTTCAATCAAGTGATACGAGGAATGGAATCCACAGTGATCTCGGAAACGGCTTATATCTCACGAATGGGCCAGAATCAAACCGTCAAATCTTGTTTAGGGCAATTTTGTTGTAACTTAATGTGTGCCGAGCATATGAACTCACTCCAGCTGCTCCGAGAAAGAGGTTACAGGTAGTTTCAAATAGTTTTTTCTTTTTTTCTGGAATATCAGAAGGCCCTTAGGTAAAACCCAACATACAGTAATGTTACTGTATCCTCCCCCCACAACTTATAGAAGAACTTTTTTCAGGACGTCACCTCCCCCGGGGGGTGGTCGTCCCTTGTGAGTGACTCAAGTGGTCGCAGATATCTGATATTTGTGGTTTCTAAAAAGAGCGGGATAGGTCTAACGGTAGACTTTAACATCAAACTGGTCCTAGGGTTTCAAAAGTTGTCGAAAAGTATTTATTCAGGAAAAGCAAAGCTATTTTGCTCGTAAGCCAATCTTTAGTGGCGATACCATCACAGCTGGAGTTATCGCTCCGGCCCTCCGGAAAAAGCTGACACCAAACAACCTCGAAAGAACACTATTCCTACATCACAATATTCTCATTACCGATTTTCAATGGAATACTCATTCCGGCGCTATTTTTTCATGTCAGGTATTGTACTGAGAAGTTCAGCTTCTTGTGGTGTTATGGAAAAACACATTTCTTATCTTGTGATTGGGATACGAAATGTGCAAGAAATAATTTTTTTCTACAGTTACTTTTCGAACATTCGTATCCTTTTCTGTACGAGTTTTTTTTATTCTGCCGTTTGTCGATTGCCGATTGCCGGCCGTTTTTGGGCGATTTTTGTCGATTGTCGTTTGCCGATTTTTTAAAATTGTTAGCCGCACATCCCTGGTGTGGTCAATCGTGTTGGATACAAATTCGACACGCATTGAATGCAGCGATTTTTTTGAGCACGCAGCAATGTACTCCATTTCGCTCATTCCGGACTACGCTAAAATGGCTTCCCTTGTTAACCAGAAAAGGTTATGTCGGCTAACTACGCTTATTTTTTTTAATTCTGCGTTTTTTTTTCTAGCAACATTTACCTCTCCTCGAGTATTGACAACATGGATGGGAATAAGGGTAAATAAACACCATCGCATGATCAGAGATTCCTCTCAAACATCTTAAAACGACGACGCAAAAGACACACATGAACGGAAGAAAAAAAAACTGAAATCTGCCAACGGAGGCGGTTGCTGAAAGCTCCGTAAACCACGGAATGCTTCGGGTCCACTATGGAGAACTCCGCGAGTTCCACCTATCGACAGGACACCAACACCCCTTCCACGGAAAGACGTTAATAAAAAACGAATCACAGATCTCACATAATCAAAAAATGAGAAGAATTACTTTAGAAGTCTACAGCATCATTAAAAAAAAACGAAGTGCGAATCTAACATAACCAAAAATGAGAACTCGGGCGGCACAATCTTCGTGATACATTGATTGATGGACGCTACCAACACCCCTCCTAGCGAATGTTCTGTAGAACAGTCCATCGACCTGCACCGCCGTAGACATCCCCATTTGTCGTCCTGTAGACAACAACTCGGTCTGCATCAATTTGTGGCACTCGGCGAGACTGCTGGTCGATGAGCTGTTTAACAGCCCGTCGTCCCGTGCTCAACAGCACATCGGGACGGCCCCGCGTACAGCTGCCTGTTCGCCAGCGGTGACTTGTTCTGAGCGGATCGACGTCCCGTAGACAACGGCGAACGTCTGAGTATACATATGTAGTCGACGTGAAGGATTTCGGAACGAGTTGGTCAATGTTTTACAGTTAGGAATGAGTAAATGATATTTTTTCCAAGATGTCGGCGAGAAATAAGCAAGGACAATTATACTGAAAAATAGAAAATTCTCGCGAGCACTACTCGATTCATTCTAGCTGATGCTTGACCACGAAACTTTCGAATGCCTAGAACTGCCTATGGCGATGATTTTTGTAGGAGGTGATTCTATAGCTTACTACAAGTAACGAATTCCAAACGAATAGAAAGTAAAGGTGCACAAGACCTCATAACCTCATGAAATACACTATGATCTTGAATCTCGATCAGAGGTTTCTTGAGTGGAACGTGCTCAAGGAAGATTCGCAAATCATGCTCTTGTTCTATAGCAGACTAGCCTCAAAATTCTAGTAGAAACGACAGTAATGGAGCGCGGACGCAATTTAGGTAATATTTACGTCACTGATAAAGACAATGTGGCGCCCGCAGCACTCAAATCACGTTTATGTCCCTTTAACGAGCACTACACTTGATAAATGAAATGGCTTGATAGGCCGTGCTCCTCCAACAGAAGTAAAACCGGACACACAAAAAAACCGTTGATATGGGAAAGATCCGTCGCCAGTAGATTTCCCGGATGAGTGCATGCAAATAGTCTCCATAGACGACCATCGATTATCCTATTTCCAGATACGAACTTTCGAATATGCGAGAGGAGAAACAAGAGCCTCTTGTCCACAGAATTTCTCATTAGAACGTACATGTTCAGAGAACTAAAGCACCGAGCAATTTTTTGCAAAGAAAGCGTTACGCTGCGTTTTTTTTTGCGCTCACAAAACGCTGCAACGCCATGACTTGCTTCAAAGTGGGCAAATTTCAATTCTAAAGTCATTTCTGGATTGTTTCCATTTAATTCTATACGATAGTGTCCCAAAGGTTAGACTCAACCCCGAAACTTCATCGAAATTTGCATATTTGCACCTTCTACTGTGCTTCTCTGGGTCAAATTCCGGTCCGCAATTGCGTCTTGACACTCTTTGCGGCCGCACGCTCCCGAGTCGAATGAGTTTTCAGCGCCGTAGTCGCCAATCTATTGGCCCTAGGTGGGTTTTGGGAACTGGAAACTAATAAAAATTGGAGAAAACTGTATAAAAGAACCACATTGGGCCTGCTTTGGCGCTGGCAACTCGGCCGGCTCGAGCGCGTGCGGCCGCAAAGCGTGTTGAGACGCAATTGCGGACCGGAATTTGGCCCAGATAAGCACAGTAAACCCCTCACCACGAACTGATCAGACGGTTATGACAGCAGAAATCTGTCATGTTTTGACCTGTAATCGATGTGAATTTTAGAAGGAAATGCACATTTCCAAACAAAATACCGGAGTTAAAAGGGCAACTCCTTACTGAGTGGAACACGAAAACTACCTGAAGAACTCATTTCGTGAACTTTGAAATGAGTTATGGCGATGCGGAGCTTTGTGAGCGCAAAAAACGCCGCCAAACTCTTTTTTTGCAAAAAAATGTGCTCGGTACTGCAAATTTGGAGTCTGTCTCTGAACTGTTCTGCTTCGAGTGTAAGTTGCTACCTTCGAGTCACAGCGTCATAACCAGTGACCTAAACAGCACTCTTTTCAGACTTTTTTCAAACAGACTAACCATTAGTCTCGTTGTTTTAGACCTTCAGCGAGCCAACGAAAGCCTGCTTCCCACATCATAATTAGCATTTTGATAAAAAATATTGCTTACTTCTGATATTTTACGGCAACACAAACCCGCACAGTGGATACAAGTTTAACGGTATTCTGCAAACGCCATCAATAGATAATCATTTGAATCAACCAGATTCGAAAAGTTGATAACATCTAACAATAAGACCAACACTCTCGGGCACATTCTCTGCAGAAACGGCGTTTTGCTGGTTTTTTTGCGCAACCAAAGCGGCCGCATTGGCATAACTCCTTCCGAATCATCGATTTAAATTTTGAGGACACTTTTAAGTCTCTTTCATCTGGACCAATACTATATATACATAGTGAGACAGAATAAACAGTTCACCCTAAATGCAGCGTTCGTACTGGAAACCACTTTCCATTTTTCCAGGCTCAGTTTCAAGAATGAGCCCGGAAGACCACACCGGTATACTTGGGAGCGTCAAAAAACGTAGGGCTTAAGGTTGGAAGGTGTTAAAGATGGTGATTCGTCAGTAGATCTCACCAGTCATCTACCATTTTTCATAGAATGTTTACAGTACCGCGCATGTTTTTTTTTGCCAAAACGGCGTTCTGCGGCGTTTTTTTAGCTTACAAAGCGCCGCATCGCTATAACTCCTTTCAAAATTGACGAAATGAGTTTTTCAGGAAATTTTTGAGTTCCTCTATGCGAGGCCAGTGTAATGGTACGAGTAGAAAGCCCTTGTACCTCCGGTATTTCGTTCAAAAATGCGTATTTCCTTCTAAGATTCACATCAACCACAGGTCAAAACAGAAAAGATTTCTGCTATCATGACCATCTGATCAGTTCATAATGAGGGATTTCGTGGAACAAATAATCATTTTTCGACAAACTTCTGCAGTTGGATCTATAATTTTGTAACACTACCATATGGGACTAAATGGAAACGATCTAAAAATGACTTCAGAATTAAAATTGGACCACTTTGGAACGAGTAATGGCGGTGCGGCGCTTTGTGAGCGCAAAAAAACGCCAAAAAACGCCATTTTTGCAAAAAAAAATGCGCAGTATTGCATGCGACCGTCTAAAAACATGAAAAAAATAACGGCACAAACTTCACAAGCAGAAAAACTCCAAAAATGATTTTAGCGCAAAATTCGAATCCATTTTAACAGTGCATTCAAACTATTTTTTCTTTGCAAAAGAAGTTTTCCAGGAGCTGTTTCAACATTTTCGTTCACTAAAGGAGCCAAGCTCTACAAAAACATGAAAAAGTATTATACAGTTTTCTTCGCGATCGATACCTTTAATCTAAAAGTGTTTAACAGAATAAAGCCGGAAAATTCCGGTTCCAGACCAATTGATTTCTGGTGAATTGGAAGTTCAATCAAATTTCACAAGGTCTGAGATATCTTAGGTGTGGGCAATTTTTTTTCTGAATCTGAACCACAACCTAGAAAAAATAATGACTACCTGTTCCCCATTTTTCTTTGACCTAATTTAGATTTTGAAAAAAACAAACTTCAATTCAGATTTCAACTTTCAAAAAACCACAAACCACGATTATATGAAATCGCTAAAATATGAAAACCTCTGAATAAAGAAATAACGAAATCCCGTCGAGGCCGTCCAACGATAAGGAAAGGTATAGACTTACGTTTCATACATATGAAACAGCTTTACTATTCGTACTTGTACAACGTTAATTTGTTCACTTTTTAGATTGAATTTGTCCTCAACTGCGAACAGCGTCCCTTAATCAAATCGAACGGTGAAGGGTCCAAAGAGCACAGCGACGCAGGAAGTTTATAAAATATTGAGAAAATCTTGTGAAACTCAAAAAGAGAGATTCAACATTGAAGAAGCACATGGCATTCCCGTAGGCAAAGATTGGAAGTACATATTTGTGCAGTTCTTATGTTTTTTCGCAGCCGGGAAGTCGAGGAAAATTTTCGTGATCATTAGGTATCAATTTAATAAGCGCAATCATAGATCGGCCGCTGACAAGTAGAAGAGTATTGGCATTCCTAGGGAATAAAAAGAATGGGGCTAAAAAAGCGGAAAGGTTCCTGGGGTACTCGAAAAGCTAAAAATTTTCTAACAGGGCAGGTTTTTCTCTCGAATCCACCGAAGAATACGACATCGGAGCGATGGCAGATCAATGCTCGACCACTTCCTTGTCGATAGAGTTTGCTAGTGGCAAGGAAACTCCGTATAAATAGCTCCCTGACGCAGGCAGTTCCCAGTCCAGCACCAATATGTCTCTAACGTGAGTAATTGCATATTTCCTCCTCCTTCCTATGTCTCTTCTTCATTGCTGTTTTCAGATCCATTTTGCTCTTGCTTCTCGCTCTACGAGCGACTCCCTTCCCACTCGATCAGGACGGAAGCGGTCTGGAGTCTGCTGGATGCAAGTGTCCATGTCCGGAAGAGCCAACTACGACCACTTCAGCTCCAGTGTTCGCTCCTCCTGCTTCTCCATGCTGTTGCTGTTGTACTGAAGTTTTCGAGGACCCCACTACTACTACCACGACCACGACAACTACCACCACTACAACCACAGAAGAACCAACAACTACCACAACGCGTGTGTTTCGATCGCAGTTTTCGAGCCATTACATGTAATCACGGCTTAATTTTTAGAAGGTCCATGTGGATGCTGCGGATGCTGCTGCTGTTGTGAGGTCTACGAAGATCCCACCACCACAACTACCACGACCACCACTACGACCACAACCACTACTACCACGGAGCCTCCAACCACAACTGAACCACCTAGTAGGTCATCGTTTTGGTGCCTTCACCTCAAAACTAACGCAGGATTCCGAGAATCTGAGGTTAGGTGTTCTCGGGAAACTTATTGACTGGGGTTTCGCTCAATATTTCTGTCGAAGGCTTAGGAGTTATCGTAATCGGGGAGTGCTATTAAGGACCCCGTCGGCATTAGTCGATCGGCTGATGAACATTCTGCCGCTATTGATCTTTTAGGCCAAAATTAGACCTGTGAATAAGCTTTTGTCCTGAACTCGTGTTCTAAATTCTCACCGATCGGTTGGAACTCAGGCTGAGCCAAGCTGACCAATTGTCAGATCGGCGAACAATGAGGCAGCCGTCAGTGCTGGACGCTCGACTGAATCCTACGCGGTCGACACGTTCCAGAAAGGTAGAGGATGGGCTCAGAAAATGAATTTGAGTCTGCTTGCGTCGAGGCGTAACTCATTCGGTAGATGTCTCTGCCAGCGCGTATCTAGATGCCTCACACGGAAGTCGGAGATGCCCAGGGTTTCGGAGGCATCTAGTCTTATTTGGACCCGAGATTTTACGTAGATTACGGAACGTTTAGCCTCAGTTGGTGGAATTTTAGCTACAGCGCCCGCATATTCTACGTAAATTCTCGCTACGGCACCCGCATATTCTACGCAAATTCTCGTTACAGCACCCGCATATTCTACGCAAATTCTCGTTACAGCACTCGGTCGATCGACCCACCCAGTCCTGATCCGTATTAGAAAGGCGATCCCAGCTGAGATCGACAGCATCGCCGTTTCTTCCCCACGGCCTGCAGCACCACAGCGGCTAAAATTATCCCTAGCAAGGTCTTCCAGAGAGCGACACGGGGTCACCCTCCACGACCACCCACAGTGTCAAGTTATTTGTGGTTTGACTGGGCCAACACTGTTCAAACGGCATCCCTGCGTTCCGCGTAGCCAGCGCGGGTTTAAGATTGCATTTCAACACAGGCTGTCGCGAAATCCGTAGATTCTCGCTACAAAATTATAGCGAGAATATACGGGTTTAGCGTCAGAGAGAGCAATGGTCCCAATTTAGCCTTCGTTTTTACGTAGAATACGAGAAGAATTTGCATCCTTGTATAGTCGACACAAGAATATGAGGGTTTTAGCTATCGTAACTAAAACCTGTGTATACTCGCTACATGGAATGGGGCGACGTTACAGGCCGCGCCCTCGGAGGCATCTAGCTACGCGTTGGCAGAGAATGAACTGATTGAAACTGGGACCATACACGCATCGTCATGCGAGGTGTTGGGTTTCCTTGCAAAACTTCTTTACTGCAAGAGGAATTGAGTTGCTACGAGTTGGCAGAGGTTGACCTTTTGCAAACCAGTCTAGAAGGTACCCTCCATTCCCAGGTGTAAGGGGGATGGTGGTACGGAGTGGTCAGCAAATAGGCGGTGGATTCTCCACCCACTTTCGACGTTGCCGATTGACCGACCAAGGGAATAACCCCGCCCCGTACTCCCATTTTCACCTGCCAGCAGAACGCTTTTTGATCATTTTCACTGAAACGGTTTTCCGTGCTTATTTAGACAGTGTGCAAGATAACGGTAGAATTCTTATTTTTCACCGTAGATCGGAAGTTCAAGGATTCAGTCCACCATTCATGTAAAAACCGAATTTGAACAAGCCCATAAGGGCCCTTTGGGACTTCAAACAACCTAAACGTTCCGATCTAGCCGCGCCCACTCCCTTTGAGCTCCACCACTCCATTTATTCTCAAAAAAAAGCCGCTTTCTTTTTGTGATAGTGATATGAAGGTACTCCGCTGAGATGGGAATGGGGGAGATTACACCCACTGCGTCCGGCTGCGGTCGGCCAACTGTTATGCTGATTTATTTATGGGCCCATATCAAAATATCATCCCCCTCGAGAACTAGCACCATTTCAAATATTAGGAGGATGATACGTAGACGGTGCAGACCGCGACAAGTACCGCGCAATTTTTTTGCAAAAAAACGTTTTGGGGCGTTTTTAGAGCTCACAAAGCGCCGCATCGCCGTAACTCACTTCAGAAACGACGGAATGAGTTTTTCAGGTAGTTTTCGTGTAACTCTGAGGGAGGCGAATGCAATGGTACGAGCAGAAAGTCTTTCAACTTGATATTTTGTTGAAAAATGGGTCTCCTATAATTCACATCGACCACAGGTCAAAACATCACACATTTCGGCAATCATGACAGTCTCAGTTGCGAATGAGGAATTCTGTGGCGCAAATATGCGATTTTCGATAGAATTCTGGAGTTGAATCTATTATTTTGTAACAGTATCACATACGACTCAATAAAAGTAGTTCATAAATGACTTCGAATTGAAATTGGACCGTTTTGAGGCAAGCTGTGGCGATGCGGCGCGTTGTGAGCGCAAAACAGCAAAACGCTTTCTTTGCAAAAAAACATGCGCGGTACTGTAGCACACTCTCGAACCCTTGGACAAAGAATGTATGGATTGCCGTTGATGTCGGTGAGGCACCCATGAAAGTTAGCAGAAAAACCGTCCTAGTCCGCCTGACTAACAGAGCCTTCAAGAAGAAAATGTGAGGCATTTGTCTGGGCAAAACCAGAAAACTAGATCTCAAAAATCTATTTTTCTCTCAATCATGGTGCAAAAGTAGTTGGGCGTCATCACTCGTAAATACCTGAAAATTCCATGAAATTAGATCGATTTCTGAACGCAGTATCGTTCATTTCTCACTTGAATTCTGAGTGACCCGGCATCTAGTTTTGCACCTCAGTCTTTCTTTCCCGATTTGGTATGAGATTCGTTTGTCTCTAAATCAGTGTGTTGATAGGATTTGGCAGCCGCATTTGTGATATTGCTAATGCCGGTGGGAAATGAAAATGGCTATATAGGTCCATAGGTTCAATCGGTTTTTAGTTTCCCGAATGTGAGCACTGGTGGAATTATAGTCTACAGCAATGTTAGTAGGACCTGGTGAGATTGCGGACTCGTCCTCACATACGGTAGTTTGTTAGTGGTATCACTCATTTTTCCGGAACAGCTTTGATAGATCGGTGAGTCTGTGTGCTCACCGATACGACTACAACTGTGGAAGCAATGAAAAAAGGTGAAAGTGTGAGAGCGGAAGCCGAAACTCACCGACCGATTTTAGTTGTTTCGAAAGAATGAGTAATAACACCATCAGGCTACAGTATGTTAATAAGAATCCGCAACCTCACCAGGTCCTACTTCCATTGCTGTAGACTATACGAGTCTAGACCAAGATTGTAGGACAGGGATGCGAAGCTGGATTATCTCAGATAGAGACATCACACTTCCCGCGGTACCACTAGCCGACGTCCCGTAACCCCTCCCGCGCAAGGCCAATAGATCGGTAGGGGGCAGTCGGCAGAGCCGTTTCGTTGACTGCCCGTGCTCAGTGAACAAGCACTCTGCGGCCCTTCTGCCACCGCCTTACGGCTAATCTCATGACTGACAGAAGACAGTTCTAAAGCAGTTCGCGGCACATTTAAAAATCACCCTCTAAGTAAAGGTCTGTTAAAACCAAATTTCAAAAATCCGCTTCTGGGGACTTCATCTTGGACTGCTCTTGACTAGTAAGGAGTGAGCTTCTACGGGGAAGCTTCCTACACTCACTGGTTCTTGCAGTTTTCCCATTCGCAGATGCCATTAACGGACAGTGGTTCACCTGCCCAAGGCCAGCGTCGCACACAGCGCGGGTTTTGGAAAGAGTCTCAACACAGCGTTCTCTGCTCAGCGATCGTTCATTGGCTCCACTCTAGTGGGTGGTGCAATGACTATATCAAAGTGGGAATCGGTGAGTGAGTGAGTGTTCGATGACCCCCAGGAATAGCCGACTGGCAGCCGACACTCCGCGGGAAGACGGTAAAACCTCTCTCTCCGCGGGAAGTGGGGCGCTGTACCACGCTCACAAAATTGGAGCCGCGCGAAGTCGACTAGCCGGACTTGGCCGGCGGGAAGTGTGCTGTTTTTATCTGAGATACCCGTCGGACGTGGGTGCGAAACTTCTCTATTGGTCCTGGAGTGATCGATATAATCAACAGCTCCATCATCGGCCTTAGGCCGCATGCTATTCTTCCCCAGGCAGAGATATAGATTCTCTCTGAACATAATTGGACATTTTAGAACCAATCAGGAGCGTTTCCCTCCCCTTCGGTGACACGAGGGGACAGAATAGCATACGGCCGGACCCTGGTGAGCACCTCGCGCGTCTTCGCATAGCATTGCCGAACGTCGGACGGCAAACAAATGCGTGAATGTGGCTTATGCCTCCCGCTGTCAATTTGGTAGAGATCCCTTTGTCCCCCGAGATGTTGCCGGGTAGCGCTTGGACGGAAGGAGAGGAGCAAGCGCCACCAAAGTACACCTTTGTATGAAGAGTACAATTTCCATGTCGCACCCAACGTGAATAGAATGTCCAAGTGTTTGTCGATAATTTACCCTGAAAAATTGTAGTCATCATCACATGCTTGAAGGTTTTGAGGGACGGCGTTGGGTGCCAGAGCAACCACGCAGGCAAGAAGGAAAACTGCATTGCAGTATTTAACGAGCCCAGTTTTAATACCTCTAAAAAAAGTCAATTTATGGATTTTGGTACCACACCAAAGAAGAAGAAATACTTGTACATGTATTATATATACATCTGTGGAGAAAGGGCGCCATAAGTCCTCGATTTTGATCATTTCAGGACGATGCTGCTGTGCCGGCTGTTGCGGCTGTGAGGGTCGAATCAGTGGCTGCGGTGCCCGCCAACCTATTGTCAGCGATCAGATCTTGGAAAATCCCCTCCCGAATGTCATTGAGGTATGCGGCCTCCCGAATTGGGGATAGTTGAGTCGCAGATTTGTCTTGCAGGGTCCACTGGTTTGCCCCGACGGATGGGTTCGGTATCAGCAGTCGTGCTACTACCTAGAGGCGGAGAAAATGGATCTGGCCAAAGCGGAGAGGTCCTGCAATGAGAAGGGTGCTACGCTATTCGTTGCAGACTCTCTTGATGAATTCGTACGTCTCCTTAACTTCAGAGATTAAATTGTTTCATGTACTGTACGAAAGGATTTTCAGAACGAAGTGATGAAGGAGACCCCACTGTACTATTGGAGCTGGATTGGACTTGGACAAGGAGAAACTGACACGTACCCGAAGTGGCAAACGAATGGAGCCTATGCCCCGTAAGAGCCAAAAATCAAAACCACAGAGAAGAGCTCGGAAGCTGAATGAGCGGTTTCAGGTCGCCGTTCAGATGTGCCGTCGCCACGGACGACCTAGGTAAACCATCATGGGCAGGATACGGAGGAATGGACCCCTCACAATTGTAGGTTTCCCATGAAGTTCGTTGCCTGAAGACTATAAGAGCTTGAAGGCCAATTTCAGGAAATGGTTGATCAATCCGTTCACCTCTGCTGCGAATGGCTGGTCCGCGGCGGCGACATGTGTGGGCTACTACAACATCGACGCCCTTTCGAGCACTTACGTCTACTTCTATCCCTGCTCTTCGCTGTTCCACTCGGTCTGTGAGAAGAACTCGACGCTTCACATGTGAAGCAAAGGAATAGTCTAATCTCTAGTTTTACATAATTGTACATATTTCAAGGAAGTCCGTTTCAGCGACTCGTTAAATAGTATATATTGTACATATATTTTATAGGAGTGAATCATTAACACTATAGGGTTTTTCACAGTTTATCCTACTGTGAAAGATTGCATTACATTGAATGATTGTGTATAGTTGCTGGTTCTATTGGATCCATAAATATTTGGAATTTAGTGTAATAATATCTTATGAGCGGAAGAAGAGGCTTTGCGGAAGAAGGGTTGAAAAGCGTTCATTCAGGCTCCTGATCTACTCAGATTGCGCAGAAGGCATTTGGAGGCCCAGATGCCCCGACGGAGGCAGATAACTCAGTAGGGACCTCGAAAACGTGGTTGACGTTAAAAGAGGCAATGAGTTTAACACTCATCGCTTGTTCGGTCGCTCGCCATCGCTTGCGGACTGAGTCAGTGGCATGCTGTGGATTGGGTTGAGTGAAAAGTAAAACTGAAATGATGGGAGTTACCGTATTTTCTCTTTGGAAAGTTCTAAGCCGTAACACTTTTAGAATCTAAATCTTCATTCCTTATCTCATTTTGAAATGTACTTCTAATAGGGGTGTACCTCGAAAAGAGGGTGTACTACTACTCAGCCCTCTCTTTTTTGGTCTACCTCTATAAGAAGTAGACTTCAAATAGAGGTGTACTTATATTAGAGGAAATACGGTGTATGGTGAGGTCAGCCGACTAGCTGAACATACAAACCACAGAAACCCAATACACTCACAGTTTCAATCCCGTGTGAAAAATGAGGTGCTCAATATCGGTGGTGGTGAGTGCTCACCTCCTTCCCCTCACGGTTACGGACTTTTCATACTCTGAAACAACACGCGAGTAGAGTATCACGTGCTGAGGTTGAGTTTGAGTACTAACAGCGACTACGCGTGTCACGCCCGTCTAGATAGTAGGTAGTAGATTCTATGCATGCTTCAGCTGCGACACCATGGCACAAAGGAAAGAAGTTGGCCATAACTGCGCCGTGTGGGCTAAATCTGGTACGGGGTCAGATACGGTGGTGGTCGTAATGTGTCTAAACAGCAGAGGTTGGGGAGGAGCGATCGGTAGTCATTGCCGGTAGCCGAGGCCGGATTCGTCAACTATAGACCCGCGCTTTGAAGGCAGTGTTCACGATGATTTTCGTCCCCGAGTTTTCCACTCAAGACAATGCGATGGCCACCAAGTGTTAGCAAAATTACGAAGAAACGGCGAGAAGCGCACTGAATCGTCTTATTTCAAAGATAATATTCTCTGAACTGAACTAGTTGTCCGGTTGTATGACAACGTTCACGGTGGTTGTCACCGGTGAAAAATGGGGCTAACCCAAAATGGAAGAATATTTTAGGCAAAACAGTATTAGTTAGGGTCCGAAGGAGAGAACGGAGCAACACAAAATAGAGAATTGCAGAAGACGGGTCAACAAACGATTTCATTGTCACAGCAAACAGTTCCTGTGATACTTAAGAGCGGGGTGATACTCGATGACTTCGTGTACTTCTGCTGCGTTTTTCTCGGTTTCTTCGCTAGTTCAGTTCTACCCGGGAGCCAAACAATAGATTTAGCGATTAATCTCAAATTCGAAGGTTATCGTGAACACTGCCTTCAATTTAGGGAACTCTATCACTCGACACGCCCTCATTTGTGCGCGTTTTACGGAAAAGTGCGCGCGCACATTCAGTAGCGTTTGCCGTCTCAGGTGATAAAGCCGATATGGCGGAGCGAGCTTCACGCGCTTGCGCTGAGAAGTATGAACGCCGGTGGGTGGTGGCGGTTCCAGAGACTCCATTCACAAATTTGCATTATTCCATCGATAGCCTTGCGTTCAACACGACATCCTGCTGTGCTGTACTCTCAAAGGGCAAACATGATAGGTTTTGCTTGTGGGTTCTCACAGATTATAAGCTCAGTGGGATATTTTTAAGAAGCCCCGACGCAGCTAACTGGGGCAAAATCATATAACCGATAGTCAATTCCCCCTCGCCTTAGAGCGTACCTAATCATATGCCACATTGTGGCATAGGGGCTACCGGCTCTCTTTTAGACCTCTTGCAAGAAGGAAATTCTCCGACCATTCTCACCGCTAACCTATCACCGGCGCGTGCCAAGAAAGGATGTTCGGCGATTGCCCTTTCTCACTCGCCGTGGGTTTTTGGAACTTTTTTCGCCGTTTGTCGAAATCTTCGTCATATTTGGCCAAAAAATCGAAGGTAATGCCTGCTTTATTCGCGGCCATATGAGCATCAGGTATGAGCGGATTATCCGTTATCTACTGTCCGTTTAACCGGTATATTGAGGCTTTGGCTTATAGTTAATCTACTCTTCGTCATCCGGTCATCTTTGGACAAGACATGGGATGAAAATTTTGATTTTCCATTTGATTTTCACAGTGGTATCTCTAAAATCGTCCAAGACTCCCTTTGAACAGAGTTATGGCTCATCAAAAATGCCTAGATTTTAAGGGTGAAAATTGGTGGACGAGTTTTCTCAGGTCTGTATTTCTCTTCATTCGCAATCGAGAGAAAGCCAGGATAAAGAGACAGTCCGGTAATTGACAGAAGAACGACGACTTGTTGGAATTCATCCATCCATCGAGCCGCTATCAAGATTGAAAATCTGTGAGGGGGTCGGGCCTTTGGTGGTGAGCGAAGGGGGTCAGGCCCGCGGTGGTCGCTTATATCTCGCTTATTTGAAGGAATTGAAATCTGGCATTTGGCACGTGTTATACAGGAGAGGTCTTCCACACAATTACATGAAAATCTCAGAACTCATATCTGAGGGTGTACTGTGCCTTTAGGACAAACGTCATATACACATAAATATACATACAAACACACATAAATAAGACTAAAAAAAGAGTACAATAAGAGCCATACGAATAGTTGTAATGATAGATGATGATTTCCGAGACATGAGTGGGAAAGGAGGAAAAGTATACGGCATACTACGGCTTCGATAACTTGGCGCCGAGTTTGCGTTTAAAGGTAGTGTTCACGATGAAAATCGTTGTTCTGTTTTCCCGCCTATCTTGAAAACGGCCCCATGCTAATTCCAATGGTGTCTCTGAAATCGTACAAGACCTTCTGGGAACAGAGTTATGGTCCCTCAAAACTGAGCTAAGGAAACATGGTGGACGAGTTGTCCGAGGCTTGTAACTTCCGTCTTTTGCAGCCGATGTATGCGAGCTGACCTGAGTAAAGAGAGAAGTTGAGAATGAAGGGAAGGACGGGGCTAATGATCGGAAATCATCGCTCATCTCACGATTTCGGGCATTGATTTGTTTACGTCGGTGGGCGTGTGTTGCGCTTTTGGGGTTTGCCTTGCGCTTGAAATGGCAAATTCGGGCTCTTTTGGAGCTTTTCCTGGCTCATTTTCATGCGTTCTTTCGACGTCAACGTTACAGTGTGCCCCTCCACAACACATTTCTAGTGGAAAATGAAACACATTTTTATCGTGAACACTGCCTTTAAAACGTTTGAGTGTGAGCGGCGATGTCTCGCATTTTGCGAGCTTCAAGTATATCGAGCCTGCGCGGTTTGTAAAGAATCTAGATCGCAAGGAGGTTTTGGCCCTGTAAAAGGTTATCTTATTTCTCCTACCACGAGTGATCGATGGAAGCCTGAAGAAAAAGCTGTTCATTTTAACTTTAATTGCACCATTGAGAATCTTGTGCACAATGCATACGTCAAACATTGCCCGTCGGGTTTCCAATGAAGGAATGCCAAGACAAACATTCCTCCTCTGCGCACTAGGCGTTGTAAAGTAAGTCGCCATTCTAGTCCTAATAAAGATCTTCCGAGAGAAATTATTTTGTATTTTCTCTAGAAGCTCTATATCTTTCTTCTGAGACGGATTGAGAACGGACGCTCCCGACTCAACTAGCGGTCGAATGTAGTTGGTGTAGGCTAGAAGGAGAGCTTATCCTTTGAAAACTTGAAATGTTCTCGACAGGGCGTTTCTTGATATTGTAGCCAAATGTTCTGAAAATCAAGTTTGTCATTGTAAGTAAATCCGAGATCCTTCACTTTGTAAGCGCGAACGATTGGTGACCCGTCGATAGTGTAAACATTATAGTTTTCAAAAGATCCAATTCTCATATGTACACTTTTTTATCGATAAACCTAACTGCCTTTTTTTGCACCAAAGTATCATTGTCGTCTATGGCACCTTGTACCAGAGCAATGTCCACCAATGAATATATTTCTCGATAGATTTTACCATCGTCTGCATAGGTTTTACATTTAATTTCATCCATCTGTATTTGGGATGGAAGGTCTGCTATGTAAACGATGAATAGAAGTGGCGACAAGACACTTCCCTGTGGCACGCCGCTCGAGATGGGGAAAGCTTCAGAGAAACTTTTTCCAAGTCAGACTTGAAATGTTCGACTTTCAAGGAAATTCGAGTTTTTCGGACTAGTGTAGGGTGGAACTTTAATAATTTGAATTCATGAATAAATTTTTCATGACTTACACGATCAAATGCTTTCGGAAAGTCAAAACATATGATGTCACAACTACGCATTTCATCTAGCATCAGGGTCCAGTCATTCAAACTTCCGTGCAGGTTGGATTCTGCTGATCTTCTTTTGATGAAACCATGTTGCTCATGGAGGATTACAGCATTCTTTTCAAGATGATATTCGAGATGAGATTTGAGTAGTCTCTCAAAAAGTTGACAAAGGTTGGACGTTATGCTCACCAGTCTGTAGTTTTCCCATCTCTTTAACGGTGGCTTTTTGAGGATTGGAGAGACAAAGCTGTGCTTCCATCGCAAAGGGACCTCGGCATGCATCAGCGATTGGTTAAAGGCAGTGGTCACGATGAAAAACGTTATCGAAAAAACTATAAAAATCAGCTTAGATCAAAAACAGCTGAAAAACTATGAAGGTAGCGGGGTGAAAAACGGTCTACAATTAGAGTTTCTAGGGCCCAAAGAAGCTAGTTCGTGCACACGTGCACAGCGATGACGAAACAGATCGCAGTCTCATGCCGAGCGGTCAAAAATCATCGACATTCAGAGGACGAAATAAATGCAAATTTGCCTAATAAAACAGTTGAACAATGAATGCAAGCACTTCAGTCAATGTTTTTGACTAGATGTGTACACAAATCCGAAGGTTCATTTATTGAAATTCAATTTCAAGCCAGCTGATGTTCTTGATATAAGAGGTCATCGATGCCGATGATGTGGAGAGGGCTCGTCCACCATCAAAAGACAAGAAAGTACAGGCTTCCAATTCGGCTCAAAACAGTGATTTTTTCGCGATTTTTTCTTATACATCCTACTACTCGAAACCCAGGAAAGGATTTGGAGAGAAAAAGACGACAAGCATATTTGATCGTGTCCACTGCCTTTAAAGATGTATGTCAAAGGGCCCGCAATTACGTGCGCAGTGTTTTGAAGGAAAGTACTCAGAACTTTCAAAACACGCCTTTAGCACGCTAAAAGACACTATGTTCGGTTCAAACTACTTATTCGCGTCTTGGTATGGTGCAAGCGAGCTTTTTAAGTGTGCTCGACCCAGGGAGCACCGAGCAGGCAGCCTTACTTGGGTTCTTCGTAGAGTTCCAGCAGCTTCTTGTGTGTTGTTAACCAGCTTACTGGGCACTTCAACCCGCGCCAGCACCCTAATCGTGGCTCGGTAGGCTGCGAACCAGCTTCGGTTTTGTGCAATCAGCCTTAGCACTGTGAAACACCGTGCAAGCAGCTTATGGGAGTCGCCGAAGCGTTCCAGCATCCTCACGCATTCGTCGCATGGTGTTGACGCGCTGTGTTGGTTGATTGATTCCACCCAATAGCCAGGCTGATTTATCGATCAGTTCACTTCTGCTCCCCTCAAAAGCTGCAAGTTCTCTCTTATTTCTCTCTTTGGTCTATGTGATTATCTGAAAGTGGTCGGTCTTTCTCGTAGGTAAACTCAAATCTGCAGATATCTGAGCGGCAGAAGCTTATTATCGTTGCGTTGTTCGATTGCTCGTATCTAGTCTATTATTTTCTTATGAAAGGTTCAGGGTAGGCGATCCCAGGAGAAGTAGTTTTTTTTTGAGAAAATCGAGCAAAAGGTTCAGCGTTGATCGCTTTTTCTGTTTTTGTTTCCTAGTTTTTGGGTCTGAATTTCTGTTGAACAGCCCTTTATTAAAGAGTTTGTTTGGGGATCTCCCGGTGCTAGGAAAATTTCAATAATGGTCTGGCGCTTGGTTGAAATTGTTCTTTCCTATATTAGGGAATCTGTGGTATTTTATCATTGGGTGATTGGAGCTAGGAGACTGTTCGTTGAAGGCAGCATACAGGCCTAAAAATGGTTTCGATTTTATGAGATAAATCGAAGGTTTGGAGCTGGTGGTATGGGGAGCCAACAAAAACTGTATGCGAACCTGAGGTAGATTATTCTTACAAAACGGTGTTGACTGCCTTCCGTCTATCCGAAAGTTGCTGTCCGCATGAACTCTCCTGAGCAGAGCAGGCTGCCGCACATTTACAGCAGGGCGTCGGGTATGAAAATGTGGGATTAAAAAGCAAAACATAAGGGGCCAGCGGTAGATCGGCGGTTGCTACCGGCATCTTATTTACGACTTCTTCCGTCTGTAATGTACCCAAGCTATTATTCTCGCTTTACCATCACTGTAATGTTAAGCAAAAAGCACTCGCATTCTAGATGAGGTTTCCCTTGTTGACCAACACCATGCCTTTGTTCTCAATAAATGAAATATGTCCGTGGATGTTCATGTTTTTGTGAAGCAGTTTTTGATTAACTCAGACTTTCAACATATATAAAACTGGTTTATCGAAGTTAGTGAATCAAAATGACTGAGCGGTTGTAATGTGTGACGAACAGAGAAGATGCGGAAGTGGAGCTGCTGCTTGTTTCGTCAGACTGGCGAGGAAGTGTCTTCAGAGTTTCGCGTGCTCCTCAAAATGCGTTGCACGCTTCTTAATATACATGATTTCCTATGTTTTCTTCGCTACACAATGGCTAAGGTTTCGCATGAAAAATTTACAAAATCTCGCTGTTTCAATTCTACTTTCTTCATGACGTCCTGCACACTTCCACTGCGGCCCTGCTAACTTTCTATGACGTCCTGCACATTCCCACCTGGGTCCTGAACAGATTTCACGACGTACTGCACACCGCTACTGGGGTACTGCACCTACTCCATGACGTCCTGCACATTCTTACTGGGGACCTGCGCACTTTCTGTGATGTCCTGCACACTTCCATTCGGGTCCTGCACACTCCCACTGGGATCATCCACACTTGATACGACGTTCTGCACACTCCCACTGGGGTCCTGCACACTTTCTATGACGTCCTGCACACTCTCATTTGGGTCCTGCACACTCCCACTAAGGTCCTACACACTTTCTATGACGTTCTGCGCACTCCCATTTGGGTCCTGCGCACTCCCACTGGGGTCCTGCACACTCCCACTGGGGTCCTGCACACTTCCACTGGGGTCCTGCACACTTTATATGACGTCCTGCATACTCCCATTTGGGTCCTGCACACTCCCACTGGGGTCCTGCACACTTTCTACGACGTTCTGCACACTCCCACTGGGGTCCTGCACACTTTCTATGACGTCCTGCACACTCTCATTTGGGTCCTGCACACTTCCACTGGGGTCTTGTACACTTTCTATGACGTCCTGAATACTCCCATTTGGGTCCCGCACACTCCCACTGGGGTCCTGCACACTTTCTACGACGTTCTGCACACTCCCACTGTAGCCCTGCACATTTTCTATGACGTCCTGCACACTCTCATTTGGGTCCTGCACGCTCCCACTAAGGTCCTGCACACTTCCTCTGGGGTCCTGCACACTTTCTACGACGTTCTGCACACTCCCACTGGGGTCATGCACACTTTCTATGACGTCCTGCACACTCTCATTTAGGTCCTGCACACTCCCACTAAGGTCCTGCACACTTTCTATGACGTTCTGCGCACTCCCATTTGGGTCCTGCGCACTCCCACTGGGGTCCTGCACACTCTCACTGGGGTCCTGCACACTTCCACTGGGGTCCTGCACACTTTATATGACGTCCTGCATACTCCCATTTGGGTCCTGCACACTCCCACTGGGGTCCTGCACACTTTCTATGACGTTCTGCACACTCCCACTGAGGTCCTGCACACTTTCTATGACGTTCTGTGCACTCCCATTTGGGTCCTGCGCACTCCCACTGGGGTCCTGCACACTCCCACTGGGGTCCTGCACACTTCCACTGGGGTCCTGCACACCTTATATGACGTCCTGCATACTCCCATTTGGGTCCTGCACACTCCCACTGGGGTCCTGCACACTTTCTACGACGTTCTGCACACTCCCACTGAGGTCCTGCACACTTTCTATGACGTCCTGCTTATTCCCATTTTGGTCCTGCACACTCTTACTGGGGTCCTACACACTTCCACTGGGGTATTGTACACTTTCTATGACGTCTTGCATACTCCCATTTGGGTCCCGCACACTCCCACTGGGGTCCTGCACACTTTCTACGACGTTGTGCACACTCTCATTTGGGTCCTGCACGCTCCCACTAAGGTCCTGCACACTTCCACTGGGGTCCTGCACACTTTCTATGACGTCCTGCAAACTCCCATTTGGGTCCTGCACACTCCCACTGGGGTCCTGCACATTTTCCACGACGTTCTGCACACTCCCACTGTGGTCCTGCACACTTTCTACGACGTCCTGCTTATTCCCATTTGGGTCCTGCACACTCTTACTGGGGTCCTACACACTTCCACTGGGGTCCTGCACACTTTCTATGACGTCCTGCACACTCCCATTTGGGTCCTGAACACTCCCACTGGGGTCCTGCACACTTTCTACGACGTTCTGCACACTCCCGCTGTGGTCCTGGACACTTTCTATGACGTCCTGCACACTCTCACTGGGGTCCTGCACACTTTTTATGACATCCTGTACACTCCTATATGGGTCCTGCCCTCTCGCACTGAGGTCCTGCACACTATCGACAACGTCCTGCACACTCCTCAAACCCTGGCGGTTTTGAACGGCGTCCCATCCACCACTACTAAATACCTGTCACCTTGATTAGAGCTTAGCCTTTCTAGCGCTACACGACTCACAGAAGTTTTCATGACCCAAGGCCAAAAGTGCGCCCCACGGACAAACTCGGTTGCCCCGAGACGCGCAAGAGGTGATTCAGGCCGATTTTTTGGTAATCGATGGATGTCCCACCCACCCAAAAGTTGGTACCATTTCATCCCTGTTTTGATCGACCATTCCGGAGATCCGCATGGAAACGCAATTACACACACACACAAGCATCGGTGGAAGAGTTACACCGCAGCATGTCCGCGTCCGCTAGGTTGAAGTAGTGGAGCTAAAGGCACAGTGGTTGTAATAGCGAAGCTAATAGATCTCAACAGTCTGTACACGAATGCTTACGTCGTTGAAAGCTTCAAAAAGTAGCCAAAGCGGCAGTACTCGAACAGTCAAGTTGGACGAGTTTGTTTCAAGGTTATGGAGTCCACGAAGCTGATGGGCGGAGTCTACGGAGTTTTTACTCAATGTTGCCAACATTGAGTGAAATTTGTAATTTTGGTTAACATTTTGTGGTTTTTTCTTGTTTCTGACGCTTCCAACGGCGTAAGTTGGTTTAGTAAGAAAAGTTTCAGTTTGAAGGAGGAGACCAGTGGAGGCAGGGAGGGCTGAACTTGGGGCTTCGATCACGTCGCAAATGGGGGACAGTACTAGGCCATTGAATTCGGATTCGGTAGAGAAAGAGTTCAAGGAGAAGCAGCCGGTGCAGTCACCTTAAGAATACGATTCCCGCCTTTGTCACATTTTGGATTGAAGGCCCAGATAGAAATGTTGGTACTATGGATTCGGGAGTTCGAGTACACTCAAGACGAACCGTATGAGGAGGCGAAGAAGGACAAAATCGAGAATGTCAATCGGACACGGAAAGGAGGTTGACAACTGTCGCCGGTGCCGATACGGGTAGTTCGATATCTACGCTATTCACGCCCACTGATACCTTCGATTGGAGAATTGCTGATCTATCATTCCGACGATTTTTGAAAACTGGTGACACAACATCTGAAAAAGTCAGATACCACCTGAGAAGAAGATGAGGGTCGGAGACTTCTTCCGTAGAAGCGGCTTTCTTCTGGAGACAGGATCGTCCGCGTTTTCCGCCCAGCTCTCCACCTCCTATGCTCGGCCTGAACCACAGTTCGCTTCTGCTGCGCAACCCCAGCATCTCAACGTCCAACACCGTCACCAAGCGAAGACTCAACCTTTCAATGGACAACCCACTAACGAGATATTTTGACTGTCCTCGTTTCGATGATCTGCACTATGGGGTTCCACTTGATCTCCTTACATAAGTTAAGATTCCGCTGGCTTCGCGTAAGGTCCCGCTTGCTTTGGGGTAGCATCGGCTCGCATCGGCTCGCGTTTCTCATTCGTCCCCTTCCGCGTAAAGTAAGGTTCTGCTTGGTTCGCCTCAGTCTCTACTTGCTTTGCGTTGGCTTGCGCTTGATTCACGCTTGCTTCCGCACGCCTAGCGTTGGAATCTGCTTGTTTCGCGTTAGCTTCTGCTTGGTTGGTGTTAGCCTCTGCTTGCTTCACGTTGGCTTTGACTTTCTTAGTGCAAGCTTCTGCTTGCTCCGCGTAAGCTTCCGCTCGCTTCGGCGCATGGTTTCACTCGTTCCCCTCTGCCTAACGCAAGGTTATGCTTGCTTGGCGTTAGCTTCTGCTTGCTTCGCGTTCGGTTCGGGGACAATCTGTTACTAGCGGATTGCGTGTTAACAGCTTGTTTCAAGAGTTCTGACTAAATGGCGCGTTATCTGGGGTCCATGAATAGGATTTCGGACACTTGAGAATGGCTTCGTAAACCTGGGTTGGGGTGAAAATAGGGTAGATGTCCAGAGGATGATCAACGGTTACGTTAAAGTAAGGTAGGGAACGGTTGTCTTCAACAAGCGACTTCAAAAACTCCTCTGCCACCAGATTTGCTTTTTCAGGTTCTTTGAAAACAATACGTTGGCCTTTCTCTAAGTTTACGATACGATAAGAAGTGGAGAGCCTTTCATTTTTCAACCTATAGAATCCGTTTTTGTTACCCATTTCATTGACTCGATATGGAGAAATAAAGACAGCGCTTACAATGGATTTCAGTTCCGAATTCTCTGCAGATATAGGAATTCTAGCACCTTGCATAACCCATGTATATGCGTTTAATAACATGGTTATGGAGAACTCTGGGCGCATTCACCTAACCACGTAGCTAGCTCGCGTGCCGCCCCATCGATCGATACGGACAAGAACAATGAGTGATATATCTTTATCTAATTTATCTAGCAGTGCTGTTTGAGAATGAACCTAACTAATTTTTCGGGGCTTCTCCTCATACCCAAGGCTGCCCCATCAGGGGTGTGCGGAAAATTTAAATTTTTTTTCATTAGACAGAAAATCAAGTTTGTCAGGACACAGAAAGGCCTAAGCGGCCAGAAAACAGAAAAAAATTCAGAAGAAAACATTTATTGCGTTTGAATTTTTGTTAAAGGCAGCATACACGCTCGTAAACGTAATTGAGATAACCACGGAATTAGAATGGTATGGCACCGAACACAACGTTCACGCATTTTGAAGCGTCGAAAACGACCCACAATGACGCTACACGAGTGAGAAGTTGGCCCCGCCCCTGTATCTGCCCGCCCCCTGTATTTGCGTCCTCTTCCAAAACAGGGGTACTGTGCCATTCCCACCGTCGACAACGTTTGTGGGTGGTTAAATAGGTACAATAGGTGAACCACACACATCGACGACGGTGGAAATGGCCCAGCACCCCTGTTTTGGAGGAGGACGCAAATACAGGGGGTGGGCAAATACAGGGGCGGGGCCAATTTCTCACTCGTGTAGCGTCATTGTGGGTCGTTTTTGTCGCTTCAAAATGCGTGAACTTTGTGTTGGGTGCCATACCATTCTAATTCCGTGGTTATCTCAATTACGTTTACGAGCGTGTATGCTGCCTTTAAGTGAAAAGAGAGTGCAGTTCTCCACACCTTCATTACACTTGTGATGCAATATATACGAAACTGCACGAATGACCAATAAGGCAATGTTGGTAGCAATGACACGTCAATGACGGCTAGTTCATCATTAAAGGCACTCACTCTGAGAGTTTTAGCTGAGGAACTGCCTCCCAGGCTCCGCAGCGCTTCCTGATGTGCTATTTCTCGAATACTTTTGTGGATGTTTCTCGGATATTACGCAGCTAAGATCAGGTTGTTTACAAAATAGCCGAAAAGTTGTCGAGCAATAATCGAGAAATAAACAAGGTGCGACAGACACACCGACAAACGACGCGGCCTTCACCGGCTCACCGAGCAGTCACCTGGGTCAACAGCGGTTGGGCGGCGCCTCCTGGGGTGCGTTCCAAGAACGTTACCACGACGTTGTGGGAGGAAAAGCAACCTCACCATGGACAAATTTGCTTTCCATTGATGCGAATTATAACTGAAAATTTCTTCCACGGAGCCGTGGCTACGATTCCATGGACGCGTTTTGTCATGGGAATGTTCTTGGAACGCACCCCTGGTGCTATGTGGGGTCCAAGTACCGCAAATTTGGGTAGTTGAACAGACGGAGGTGTTGACATCCAAATCATGACCCAGGAATGCACCTTATACCATACATTGCTTCGAGAGCATTATTTGGCGGCTATTTCGCGGCAACCAGCTACTTCCCGACCATTTCTCGCCTATGACGCAGAAAGCAGGCATTTATTGGCTATTGATCGCGTGAAATTCTCAGAGCACGCCAGTACGGCAGCACGATAGGGGTTGCATCCCAGGGCAGAAACCGAATTCAACCCCGTTGTCAGCAGCAGCACCTGATGTTGACAGCTAACAGCAGCAGCTGCTGACGATATTTAGGGCATCAACCTCAGCATGCGCTCGAACCACATAGCGGTGTTAGCAGCAACAGCGAAAAATTTAATTCGATGTCTGACCTGGACCCCTATCGTGCCGAAGTACCACACTATGGGTACGTGAGCTGGATTTGCGATAAAATCGATCGTTGAGTTCTCTTCATGAGAATGCAGGTCTGGCCATCACAAAAGTGATAAAGAGAAAAATAGTTGGAAAAACGCACAAAAACAAGTTAAACCGGCTAATTGGTGGGTGTGCGCCCCCCCCCCAACCGAGAAGATTCTGATAAATGCTGTTTTTTCTGTTTAACACCCTATTCATGATTTTGCGGAAGCGGCAAATGCCGCGCGAAATCAGAAAAAAATTGAAACCAGGTGTCTGATTTGACTTACTTGACTTAATCGGTTGGCTTTCGCCTGACGCGGTCATTCCGCATCTTCACCGAGATGTGCCGTCCTAGTAGTCAGCCGTGTCCATTTTTCACGGTCTTCAGCCACAATTTGAACACATTCCATCCAGCTGTCACTATTCCATTTCCTGCGAAACGAAACATCGCGCCTGAACTGTCTTTCGATGCCGAGTGACTTCAAATGCTCTTTAACCACATCCGTCCAGAACTTTCGTCTACGCCCAGGTGGCCGTTTCCAGACAGGATTTGGAAGCATTCCTAAAGCGTGTTGTACAAGACGATCCGGCGTTCTTCTTAGTATATGCCCGAGCAGTCGAAGTCGACTTTCCATTGCTGCTTGAGATTTCGTTAGGAGATGCTGGCACCTCCCTCGTGTCAAGCGTTGATGTACTGCGTCGATTTCCTTGTAAAAGTTTTCGTTATGGCATACACGCGGCCAGAAATATCCAAGCAAACGCCTAAAAAGCTTCCTCTCCGTGCAATCCAACCTTTCCATCTGCGTCTTCGGTGCTGCCCACGTCTCCGATCCGTACATCATGATAGCGCGAATAGCGAATAGGTAGACGCGCAACTTGACTTTCTTCGCGATGGTGGTACACCACAAACACTTGGTTAGAGAATTAAATGCAGACGTAGCTTTCGCACATCGTTGTCCAATATCCGCTGCATAACTACCATCGTTCTTCAGCAAACAGCCCAAATAACAGAAATCGTCCACCAGTTCGATACGTTGTCGGTCCACACAAACTCCCGTTGAAGGCCTCTGAGAGACCCACATCTGCTTGCATTTGTCCGGACGAAGACGAAGTCCATAGGCTGCGGCAAACTTTGAAACGAGGTTCACAATCCTTTGCAGTTTTGCGTTGCTTTCAGCGAATAACACAATGTCATCGGCGTACTCCAGATCGACAAGGGAGCGTCCTGATGGTGTTAGGATCACATCCGCAGGAAACTGTTCTGCAACTCTACGCATGATGTCATCAACGGCGAAGTTGAATAGATAATGTCCCGCTACAGCACCAAGTTTCCTGCAGTTCGGAGTTGACAAAAAAATCCGCGTGGCAAAGTTTCTTCTTAGTCCGTACTCCGATGCGAATAGAAACGCGTTGTCGAAAATTCCTTCTGCACTCTTCATCTCTGAGACTTGTCATGTCAATCCTCTAGAGAGGCTGAGCCCCTCGCTTCCTCTTATGAATCCTCGCAGTGAAGTTCAACAAAACAGGACGGTGATCTGAATCGAATGCGACATCCCACACAGCTCTAGATCTTCGAATGTCCGATACTGGAATATTCCTCGTCAGGACATAGTCAAGCTGTAGTTTCAAAGTTGTCATCTTCCGCTTCCGCTGCTCTTCTGAAGATAGTTGGGTTGGTCCCTGCCACGTAGGCTAATGGCGGCGATGATTCCTCTTGAATGTCGATGCAATAATCAGACCACTGCGTTCACAAAAGTCGACAAGGCGGTAGCCATTGTCCGATGTTTGATCCACTGGGTAGAACCATTTACCGAGTACTTCGGATTCCTGATCAAGTCCAATCTTCGCATTTGCGTCAATCCCCACGACAACAGCATGTTGACAAGGTTTCCTGGCCAGCAACGTATTGAGTTCCTCATAAAACGCATCCTTCGAATTGCCTTCGGCGGTTTCAGTGGGCGCATGAGCACTCACTATCCACAGATTGAATCCTCTGTGATCCCGCAGTCGTACGAATGCATTCCGGCACAACGTTGAGCCGAACTCCTTGACCATACCATTGAAATCCTTCCTTACAGCTATTGCACAGCCTCCCACTCTCCTATCGTCAGCGTTACCGCAGTAGATGGTGTACTCTCCGACGCTGATGACGGGTCTATCCTTGAGGCGGGTTTCCTGCAAAGCAGCAAACGGTGAATGGAAATAGCTCAGAAGTCTGGACAGCGCAGTTTTTTGGATATCACTCGACAGCGATCGACAGTTCAGGGTGGCGAAACTGTGGCTTGTGACCAAAGACTCCATGAACTCCCTAGGTACGGATCCTAAGGTGTTATGGACCAGAGGCCTTGGTGTGCCGAACGGCGACACCTTTATGCAATGTGCGGGATACTTTCGCGATATAGCTGTGCACGCTATATCGCTCGAACGTTCCCTGTGTACACTCAAACGTCTGCTGGGTTCAGTAGAAGCAAGGGCACCAACGAGCAGGTACCAACAGACTTGTATACACACCCCCACCCCCATACCGTTATCAAACATCTGGGGTGCGTTTCAAGAACATTCCCACGGCTATAGTTTTCTATGGGAACGTAGACACTGCGACGTGGAAGCAATTATCAGTTACTACCCGTGGCCATGGGAAATAAGTTCGGCCGTGGAAAGGCTATTCGCCCTCCCTCGGCATGGTGGAAATATTCTTGGGACGCACCTCTGATTTCTCAATTTTCTACTGATAATCCGCGACATTTGCCGCTTCGCAAACGTATGAAGAGGGTGTAAGAGCAAGACAAAAGACGGCAAAGCATTTATAGAAATATAGTTAAGTAAAGGGCGGGCTGACAACCAGCAATATCTTATTCTTGAGCGTTTTTCCTCCGACTTTTCACCTATTTTCACCTTTGTGATGACCATATCTGATTACGTCGCAACTCGAAGAACAGTTCAAACCGCTTGTTAATATTATGGGATGTTAACCGAATTCACAGCGCGGGAGCAGTTCGGCTGGCACAAGTGACGCGCGTGGCGGACTCTGGGTTCACACTATAGATAGGACGATGTCGGTTCTGCATGAAAAGCAGTACTTATAGGTTCAGTACATTCGTTTTTTTTTGTTGTTGGCTATCCGGGTTCTTCAGTATCATTATTCGTTGATCATTGGTAGGCACCAGGGATGAGCGGAACTCCTCCGACTTCCGATTTCCGCAGGTTTTTAGGCCTCGGAATTCCGATTTCCGAAAAATGGGTGCGGGAATCGGAACAAAATGCGGAAATAGTCTTAATCTGCATCCACTGACAGAATTTAACAAGTTGAGACTCTTCAACTCCTTTCAAGATTTGCTAAAGGCAGTTTTCACGATGAAAACGCATTTTAGTTTCCCGTGTTTCTAAGCAGGCAAGTATACGAAGTAAAAACTAATAGGGGAAACCTCCCACAAACTCTCAGATATCAAAGAAAAAACTGAAATATTTGATTACGCCTGTATCGTGTATTCCGGGAAACTGCGGGCTTTGAACAATCCAGACGCCGAAAATGGCTTGCGCATTGAAATTCTTGAGTAGTTTACTTTGTTTCATGTGTCTTGTAGCGAACACCCCCCAAAAATAACATGCTCGGATGCTAGAATCTTTTTGTATATAATTCAGAATTTCGACAACTGTTTCTCTGGAAGGACGAACGGTGTGCAACCGTATATGACTTGGGAGGCCAATCCTAAAGATCTGCTGTTCCACTGGATTTTCACGCTCCTAGCCGTTTTTCGTAATACTTCCATCTTTGCCCTTCTCTAAGATGCTCAAAACGGCATTGTGGGTCGTTTTTGATGCTTCAAAAGGCGTGGGCATTATTTGGTAAGCCATACGGTTCGATTCTCATGCTTCTCCCGACCACATTTACGAGCGTGTATGCTGCCTTCAAGTATTGCGAATAGGGGCAATTCTTAATGTGTGAAGGTAATTAGCCGTTGGCAATGCCTTTTTTTTCAAAATTCCGTTCTGAAAACGAAAAAAACGGCGAAGTCCCCACGCACACTAAGAAAAGCCCCTAATCGTTATATTATACGAGTCAGTAACAAAAATGAAACAAACTAGAAAAAAAAAGAAAAACCCTAACTCACCCACAAAATTAGCGGTGCTTTCGATCAATAATGAAATCTGTCAGAGCCAGGTTTTCCACCGTAGTTTTAGTGTGTGACCGCAACCGCACCATGTCCTTTTGACATTGCGGTAAACTGTATTTCCAGCGACGAGCGAGACAAGTCCGCAACCGCACCATGTCCTATCAACATTGCGGTAAACTATAGAACTGTTCTGTGCAAATAGCATTATAGGATATAATTTCCAGAATATATTTCTTAACAATCTTCTCTGAGTTCTTGAATACGACTGGTTAACAATGTGTAGAATGTTCACAGAATAGTCCTGTGGCTCGGACTTCAAAGTCCTTGTTTTGAATCGAGAACGGGTTGAGCGTTTTTCCCAGCTGTACAATTTTTCAGGGACCATCACAATCATTGAGGGCTCTTTGCTACAAAACCTAAATTTCGCTCTCTCAGGGGTGTAACGCTTTTGTTTAGCACCGAAGCGGCGCCGCGCCCGCTGCATGACGTTATCTTGGGTCCAAAATATTGATATCCTAGGTTTAGAAGCCGCATTGTTAAAAACAATAATGACTGTAGGGTACGAATATTCTGTAAGACACGTATGTACAGTTTGCACGGATCGCACTGGTACTGTGCGTTTCCCATTGGAGGTTGGCGCAAACTCGGTGCATGTATGTTATAACACGTGGTACCGAGTTTGGGCCAACCGTCAGTAGTGAACGCAATGTATCAGACGATCAGTGCCGAATGTGCACATACCGAACAACTACCAGCGACATATAGACCAAACTTGTTGTGATCCCTCCACTGGGTAGCGATAATAGTGAGTAAACATTTTTTAAATTCTGGATTGCTTACGGAAATCGTTCATTTTCTTAGCCGTTCGACGTAACACTGAAAAGAGCCCGGTAGTCCTTGGAGCTCCTAGTCTCCAGTCGCAATTACGCACATTCCTGATGGGATCCCCATGGGACCAGAAATTTTCTTCGTAATGGTCTAGGGCCTAGGATGGAGAAGTATCTGGGGAATGATGATTAAGTAATGGCTATGCTTTTTGACCGGAGGGTCAAGGACATATTTTTCGATGTCAGCAGCAAGTATTCCTTGTTCCGTTTTACGATTTCGAATTGCGATTTCCGCAGTTTTTCGGCTTCGGAATTCTGCTTTCCGAAAAGTTGAAACTTGTTTCGATTTCCGATTTCCGAAATGTGAACTTTGTTTCGATTGCCGATTTTCGAAATTTTAATTTTGTCCCGAATTCCGAAATTCAAAATTTTTATTCCGCTCATCCCTGATAGGCACGCTCAAAGCTGGCAATTAAACATCGCCCCCCCCCCCGAAAGCAGTCCAGACGCCGGCAGCGGGTGGTGGCCGTTCTGTATTCGAACCAGGGATGAGCGGAAATTTTTTTCTGAATTGCGGAAATCGGAAAGATCTTCGAAATTTCGGAAATCGGAACGCCAAAACCATCAAAAATCGGAAATGCGTTCAGCGAATTTCTTAACCCTACCTTCTTAACAGTGCCCCCCAAAAAACTTGAGATTATTCTTCTTTATTGAACAATTTTTATGTACATACTCTCTTGACACTTAAAGCATGCTTGGAGTTTCACGTTTCACGCAAGTGAGACAAGGAGTTAAGAGTTCCGAGCTACGCAGACGGTCGAAAATCAGGGACGCGGTTTAATATGCTAAGTCCTCGAAAATCAGGCGGGCCGGGCACGTAATGCGTTTCGAGGATAACCTTTGGACAAGAGCTGTAACAGATTGAGTACCGCGGGACTTCAGGCGCACTACTGGCCATCCTCCAACACGATGGTCGAATTTCTTCACCCAGAGCCTTGACGAAAGGAGTGAGAGTCTTCGTGTTCCTAGAGTGAGTAGGATTTTGTGGCCAACTTTGGCGCGCGATAGGGACGAATGGATACGTTACTGACGCAGGCTCGACACTGTCGATGATCAACGGGAGGATAGGTGATACAGGTGATACTCTTTTGACGGGGCTCGAGCCATACGATCTCCTACATCTTCACAATAATGCCTTGGTGACCCAAAAACTCTACCTACGTTCTCAGGCGGGCCCTATCTATGATTCAAACCCGAAAAACGGTTAGTGGTTTTCAGCGCGTTCGATGCCTTCAACGCGAGATTGGATACGATGACGCGTGTTCCTTGCGCTTGCTTTTGCTGAAGAGTACTCAAGCCGTAGTGAAAAGCATTCAGGACGCTGAAGAAGTGGCGCATGATCCAAGAGGGTGTGTGTAGGATGTATACAGGACCTCCATGAGAGTGTGCAGATGAGCGGCATCCCGAGGGAGCGTGCAGCTGCACGCGGAATCACTGAGATTGTGCAGAGGTCACGGAATGTGCGCAGCACATCTCTGGGAGTGTGCAAGAAGTCGAGGAATGTGGGAAGAGCGTCGTGGAATGTGTGCAAGACTTCACTGGGAGTGTGCAGGAGCTCGAGCAATCCGTTCAGGAGGGAGTATGCAGGATGTTGGGAAAGGAATATGTGCAGGGCTTCACAGGAGGTGAGCAGGACGTCGTGAAAAGCATATAGGACTTTATTGAGAAGTCCTGCTCACACCCTACACACTTCCACTGTGGTCCGTCACACATCCTGCATACTCCCACCCGAGTCCTACACACACCCACTAGAGTCCGGCATAGATCCTGCCCACTTCCACTAGGGTCCCGCGCACAATTTGCACGATCTCATTGGGGTCTTGCACCCTTTCTTCGGCGTCTTGGATGTCCTCCTATCGAATTTGAAGATCGGTGAGCTCGCACAGACCTGGCGGTTTACTTGCGTAAGGCTGGTGGTAAAGCCGCGTGCTAAGGTGGTGGTTAACTGATGTCGAAAACCCATTTACTATCAACGCTGGCTTTGCAAAAGGTTAAGACGAACCTCAAGTCGAGCTCAGCGCCCGAAATAACCCCCTAGGAATTTGGTAGGGCGAAGTGAGAAAAAAGTCTAATTTCGTGGATATTTCCGATTTCTTCCGCATTTTTAGGCTTTTTTCGGAAATCGGAAGGCCAAAAACCATCGGAAATCGGAATTCCGCTCATCCCTGATTCGAACCCCTAGAGGCTGGAGAAACGGACAGAGACGCAGCCAGCGGGCTGTTGCCAGCCTCTTGTTGCGTCCAATCAGAAATCTCGCTCCTCCCTCGTTTCTCCCGCCTCTTTAGGGGTTGGAATACACAATGGCCATCACCCCGCGGCAGCGAGTACAGCCACAGAGCCCTTTTCCGCGCCTTCATGGCCACGATTATAGGCTCCATGGCTCTTTAGTGCTCCCTTCTATGCCTTGACCTAGTCAGCTGCCATCTGTTCGGTCTCAAAACCTTTTTTCTGTTCCGAGTTCCGACTTATGGTGGCGCAGCCAAAACAAGCAAGAAGCGTTTGTGCAGCACGCGAAGTCAGGGAATGATCCTATTTCTATTCATGTGATGCCCTGAGCTCCAACTATCGCAATGCAGGTTTTGAAAGTACTGGAGAGTGTAATAATTCTGAATCAGTTCAAACGCAAGGTTTTCGCCGTATGCCGGCAATTTTTGAGATATTTTGTCGATCGCCAAGTCTCCAAAATCGTTCCCCGTACATCCCTGATGAAAGGTTTTTGTGATACGCTAACGACGACAGGGCAGGCGGAGAATGTTCTCCTAGCAGAGTTCTTAATCAGCCCCACTATACAACAAATTATACTATGAACAACCGGAGAGATAGAACATGCTTTATCTGCTCAAACATTGCGATTTATCAACAACACCACTCCTACCGGGTTAACGTTACGTAAAAATTACGAAAGATACAGAATAAAACTATCTTTGTAGAAATGCCATACCACGACCTCGTAGATAACACTTCAAATTTTGAATACATGTGAAACAGAGGCGAAAAACAGCCCCCCCCCTCATCCAATAATGCGCAGTGGACGATCGAGATCGCGGGAGATCAAGTGTTGCGAACGGGAGAAAGCCTAAAAGGTGCGTAAAATCAGATCTTCAAGAAACCAATTCGAAAAGAAAACCAAACCATGTGGTGATGACGGGTTGCTTTTTCAATGGTCTATGAACAGTTGGAGAACTATCATTGACTCGGCTGCGAGAACGTTTCTGAAGCACGGAATGTGATATATTCGTATACATCGAAGAAAGACAACACAAATCTAACCTTCTGGGTCTTCGGGCTGAGATGAGGTAGATCATGGTTCCCTGCAAAAATTCTAGTCGTTAGCATAGTGAGCTCTAGACAAAACGCCCGAATATCGAATGGAATCGAGTTTTTTAAAATAAAATTCCTTTCTGAAGTCCGAATACCGAATAATATCCGAATGACCCCACTTTCGAGGTACGAATATCGTATGAATTCGAATATACTCGAGTAAGTCCGAACTAACAACTCGAAAGATTCTAATCAGGTGAGCAAAGAAACTAACTAAACACGTGAGAAACCTCGTCTCACCGAAACACAAATCCAACTGATAAGGCCCTGGAGAGGAGCTACCCTCTACAAAACGTCGAAATTCGCATCAATCGAAGCGCGAGCGGCGCGCGCGTCGCCTGGGCCTCCGTCTGCCCTCTGCTCTCTCACTATCTCTAACCTCCGCTACGCACCAGCACACGTAAGAACCATGTGAATTTCGCCGTTTTATAGCCTGTAAATGGGGTTTTGAAGAAAGGTCAATCGAGGATTGTGGGTTCAATCGAGGGTTGTGGCTGACACAAAAATTAACTATTCAGAGTTTTGAAATTTTACTGAATGCCCCTGAGTAGATCAAAAACGGTCGATTGTGAAACAGACCGAAACTCCAGTGTAAAATGAAAAAAGCGAATATATCTGATACAGGGGCCTCAAAACAGGGTTATATAAATTGTTCGTTGAATAGTTTGGGGACAAAACCTACTCTGTGTCCGGATTCATCACTTCTTTTCTCAAGTTTTGCACTAATTTCAACCATCACAGTGTTGCATGTCTTTCTTTAATGGTGAAAGACTTCGAAACATTTGTTCCGAAATCCGACGTTGGAAAGATGGATACACCAAAACAAGAATCTCATCCTGAGCTTGTGTTTCTGTTCTATGACCAGTACAACACCGAACAAATTTTTTTTCAAATACAGAAATGGTTTTACAACAATTTCA
Organism: Aplectana chamaeleonis; assembly: GCA_029168955.1. Classification (NCBI taxonomy): domain Eukaryota; kingdom Metazoa; phylum Nematoda; class Chromadorea; order Rhabditida; family Cosmocercidae; genus Aplectana; species Aplectana chamaeleonis. The sequence goes on along the minus strand of JAPDOI010000066.1, from coordinate 893,682 downwards.
CAATGGCCAACTTCACACTAGCTGCGGTAACCCTCGATGAAGCAGCCGAAACAAAGTTGCTTCTAGCGCCCGCAGCAGCGCTCAAATGTGAGCGATTATACTTTACCGGTATTGCTGATTCTTTCCATTATCTTGAGTGTAATTTAAAACAATGAAAATTGCAGGTTCGCAACCAAACCTACCCTTAGGACGAGTCTGTCTGTAGGCTTTATCAGGAAATTGGCAACTGCGGTACTCCCGCATTTGTGCGCTGCTGTCGGTGCGAGAAGCGAATTTGTTTCGACTGCTTCAACGAGCGCTACCACAACTGCTAGCGGTTGCTAAATTCTGGTGGAACAATTTCTGTAACTGAAAAATTAATTGTGTTGGGCGTAGTAATGGTCATAGAGCAGAAGCACAAGCTCGATACGAAGTTTTTGTGGTGTTATCCTTCCTTCTAACGTCAGCTTTTGAAATAAATGTTCTGAAGTCTTTCCGCATTGCACAAAGAGATGCAATACTGTAGGGTTGAAATTAGTGCAAAATATAACCATGATGAACAAAAGTGGCATTGTTGGCAGCCGCAACACTGATATTGCTTAGCAGTATTCTAACCTTCAGAATTCACCAATCCATCGTTTCGTACTCTACCTCTTTACCATCTGAGCCACCGCTAACTGATAACTCTGAGCGGTTATCTCATTGCAATGATCAGTGGGTTGCAAGCAACTAGCATCACCTAAGATAATAGAAAACAAGTCATAAATCCAGACACAGACTAGGTTTTGTCTCCTAACTTTCCAGCGAACATTTTCAGACAATTTTGAGGCCCTTGTAGAGGCTAAATTTGCTTTATACTATTTTACACAGGAGTTTCGGCCTGTTTCACATTTTGACCGTTTTTAATCTACCAATGTGCAATCAGCAACTGGTCGATCCGCCGTTTCCAATAAAATATATCAATTGCTATACTTGTAGTGACGTTTTAAAATCCATGTTAGTAGGTGCAAAGCGATTCTCCCCATCTAGTTACTGAAGTTTTCTCAGTCGGACGAAAAATTAACGGTACCTGCCCGTCAAACAATTTTCAGGTTTATTTTCGGGTCCTGAATGTGGGCCTGGGGTTCGTCCGTCGATATTCTGAGGCTTATGGTAGGCTACGACCGTATAGCGGCAAGATGAAGAGATGTTCTGCTGTCCTCAACACTACCAATGGAGCTGCAGTTGGTGATGCGACGCTGCCATTATGGAAGGATTACTTCAGTTCACTACTGAATCGTCCAGCGCCGTCACTACCTGAGCTCCCGCATATTCAGAGAGCACATTACGATGTCTGTGAGGAACCGCCGACTGAGGCTGAAGTTTTGAATTGTGTCCGGGAAATGAAGAATGGAAAGGCAGGTGGAGATGACAACATCACTGCTGAAATGCTAAAAGCTCTCCCTCCGTCTGGGATTCGTGAAATGACCAACACTACACTGCGTATAATAAAGATAGGACACCCCCTGAATTTGCCGGTCTCGTGTTTGTTGAACAAGGTAGATCTTTTTCGTTAATACTACTGTGATCAGAATGTGAAATAACCCCCGTATACCTCTTTTGGGTTGGATCGAATGTTTGTACACTTTTTAAAAAAAATTATGCTTTAAATCGCGTATCAAAAAGATAGGACACCCCTGGGCTAAATCGGATTTCTTGTCCGATAAAAATGTATGATAACAAATCTAATGGGCGATAGGCCTTCCTTGCACTTTCACTGCCACAATTACTCGATTTCGTATACTTTCGACCAAATTGATCGGCCTTTGCCAGTCGATCTTGCTCCATTTCTCGGTTATTACCTGTTGGAGCGAAGAAATCGGGAGAAATCGCCGGTCATTGGCTCAGACCCGACAAACTAAAATATCACAGAGATTCTCCATTTTGTTGAATCAAGTCTGTAGAGTATCCACTCTGAAAAAATTAGTTATTGCCGAGCAAAGAAGCCGATCTCAGACCTGCTCACGTGAACTTTCTGGTTGTCCTGCTAGAAACTGCAACTTCGTCGCCCTAAAACCTGGAAAAGTGAAAGTAGGTGTCGCTCTGATATCCTCTGGTACTCTTTGGGGATCATCCTACTGCTGGCGAACGCAAGCTGTAGACATCCTTGACGGGCAAATGCTCTGACAGATTGTGGGAGATCTGTGACCGCAGTTCCGACGGCTAAAGTGGACAGCACCTACTCTCGAATTCCATTAGTAGCACTTCCGACCATTAGACCCATTGAGAAAAGACTCCTTTCCGTCAGAAACCATCGCCTATACAAAAATAGTCGAAGTAGCTGTCCACTTCAGCCGTCGGAACTGCGGTTGCAGATCTCCCATAATCTGTCAGAGCATTTGCCTGTCGAGGACGTCTACAGCTCCCGTTCGCAAGCACTCGGATGATCTCCAGCGAGTACTAGACGACGTTTGAAAGAAACCTACTTCCATTTCCCCACCTTTTCGGGCGACAAAGTTGCAGTTTCTAACAGGACAACCAAACAGCAGGTCCGAGGTCGGCTTCTTTGCTCGCCAATAACTATCTTGTCCAGAGTGGGTAGTCTGCAGTCCTGATCTCAACAAAATAAAGAATCTCTGGGATATTTTAGTTTGTCGGGTCTAAGCCAATGGCCGGCGATTTCTCCTGATTTCTGCGCTCCAACAGGCAATAACCGAAAAATGGAGCAAGATGGACTGGCAAAGGCCGAGCAATTTGGTCGAAAGTATACGAGATCGAGTATTTGTGGCAGTAAAAGTACAAGGAAGGCCTATCGCCCATTGGATGCTGCCGAGATGTCGTACGTTCGTGCCGTGGCAGTGTGGAGGAAAGAAGATCACCTCCGTGCAAACCGACGTCATCCCCTCCACAAAGAGGGTTTTTGTCATGGGAGAGGTGTTGGCCGGCCGCAGCTCTCCTTCGGATTCTCCTGCAAAGGGCCGGCGTGGAGAGGAATCCTGGACAAGCTCAGAAGTACCTATGCGCCACGTGCGGAGAGGATGTTAATTGGAGACATACCAGCGTCCAGTGCTTCGGATGCCGAAGGTGGGTGCATCTCTCCTGTTTGGGTCTCAATTCTGTGAGGCATCATAACTCATCTTTTCGCTGTGTGTTATGCTCCTCACCTTCCATCTCAGATTTCTCTACCTCAAATCGCCCCCATTTCATTGTGCAAATCAATCCAAACGGCATCGTGCCAAACTTTCTGGACTCTCTCTCTTCGCACGTACTTACCATCCAGACGTGATCATGGTTCAAGAAACCAAGCTCTCTCCATCCTCTACCTATCCTCATCCTAACATCTCGGGCTATACTGCCTTCCATGCTCCAAGGTCAGCTCTTGGCGGACGAGTTTCAACCTTTGTTTTATCTTCTCTCCACTTCTCAAGTAGCTGAGCCACTGCTCCCTCTCATCCTCGGTCGTTTTCGCGGGTGATTTCAACGCTCACACCTTTTGCTCGCCTCTCGGTCCTAATGTTAGAGAAAATGACGTCGAAGAATGTGCAGATAAGTGCGACCTGGTCATTTTAACGATGATCAGCCCACTCGTCTCCCTGCCAACGGCCGATCTTCTAGCCCAGACATATCTCTTGTCTCGTCAAACTTTTCTAGCTGCTGCTCATGGTCAACCTCGACTACTCTGCCAAGTGACCACGTTCCTGTCTTAGTCCTCATCGATCTATCCAATTCTCTCGCTCCCTTTTCTGGTGTTCGCAAACGTTCTTATCTTAATTTAGGCCGAGCAGACTGGCGCCTGTTCAGTGAAGTTACGCTTCGCCTATCCGCAGATTACCCGTGGAATGGAAGCGTGCACCAGAAAGAGTGCCATCTATCTGACGCAATCCGCAAGGCCATGAATGCGGCTCTTCCTATCGGTCGCGTCAAGACGTTCTATCCAAATGTCAACAGGGACATCCTCGACAAAATTAGAACGAGAGATGCGAGGAGAGCGGTTAATCATCTGGACCCCATGCTGAGCTTAACAGCGAGATCAAAAAGGATTTGAACAGACACAAGAAAGAAGATTGGGAGAAGTTCACCGGACAGATGCACTTTAAGACGGACAGTGCAGCTACTTGGAAGGTTTTGCGGAAGCTTTCGGGTAAAAGCTCACCCGCCACTGTCTCCACAATCGAATTCGACAACGGCGTATACAAATCAGGAAAGGAAGCCGCTTATGCGCTCGGGAAAAGCTTTTTCATCACCAATGCTAAACGAGGTCCGCAGAATAGAGTGACTGTAAGAGAGCTGTGCCGCCTCCCGCTTATGAGCACGGCCGAAGCGTTTACTACGACGCAAGTTGAGAAGATTATAGAGGAAATGCGGAACTCTAGAGCTATTGGTCCTGATGGGATATGCCCTGCTGTCTTGAAGAAGATACCCACTGACCTACTACCGCTTCTCACTGATGTGATAAACACCTCGTTCAGGTCGTGTACTATCCCGCAGAATTGGAAGACGGCAAACGTCGTGCCGCTGCCCAAGCCTGGCAAACCCCAAGCTTCAGTCAAGGGATATCGGCCCATTAGCTTGTTGTCTTCTTTTGCTAAAGTAGCTGAAAAGCTGATCGTCAAAGACCTGGCCGAACACAACGAGAGACAGGTGTTTCAGCATGGATTCAGAAGACTGCATTCCACCACGACAGCTTTGTTAGAAATTACCAGCTAAGCTTTGTTAGAAATTACTAGCTAAGCAATTGATAGTTTCCGCCTATAAGCCGCAGAGAACTGTAGCAGTTGCCTTGGATCTCACCAAGGCCTTCGAAACAGTGAATCTTGGCATATTATCGAACAACTTACTGGAGTCATCAATCCCGCCATGGCAAAAGCGCTGGATAGCTGCATTCACTGAGGGAAGACGGGCTAGAAAGATGTTCCAGAATCATATCTCAAATAGCATTCCGATTGCAGCTGGAGTCCCACAGGGCGGCGTATTGTCGCCTGCTCTCTTCAGTCTGTACCTCGAAGATATGCCCGCCCCTCCCCAAGATATCAAGGTGGTCGTTTACGCTGATGATATGACTGTCTTGTGTCGTGATCGGGAAATAAATGTGGCCGCCGCTAAGATTAACGGGTACTTGACCACACTGAAAAGCTTCTTCGACAGCAGAATGCTGATGATTTCTGCGTCAAAGTCATCGGTATCCGTACTCACAACGGACCCATCTGAACACAGCGCAGATCCGTATGTCGTATGGAATGGAGATCATTTGCCTGCCGCCCGCTTCCCAAAACTTCTCGGACTCGTGCTCGATCCATCGCTCAAGTTCCATAAGAACACGGAGCAGAAGCGGGCTATCGTTAAAGCGAAGCTTAACGTGCTTAGATCCCTGGGCGGTAAAACATGGGAGTAGTAGCAAAGAAACCATTATTACGACGTATAAGGTGATTCTCCAGCCTGCACTAGAATACGGCGCACCAGTTTGGCAGCATCTAGTTTCGGAATCCTCTAGGACTAAGATGCAACGCATACAGAATGCGGCTCTTCGAATCGCCACCGGATATGCAAGAAGTTCCCCGGTCGATCACTTGCATGCTGAGACCCGCTTACTACCAGTAAGTGAGCACTGTGGGCTCCAGGTCCAACAATTTTTCATCAACATTGTCAAACAACCAAATCACCCCTCTTGGAGAGTGCTAAACCCCGTCAGAGAAAGAAAGATCAGAAAGCCATTCGCCTTTTCTCCCAGCAAAGTCAATCTGCAAAGATGGCACGACTCACAGCAAGAACGACTCCGTCTATTGCGCGAGCAGCATACTCAGTTCGTACGGTGCCATCTGGAAAAGGCGGTCATTAATCCCATATTGGGGGTAGTGCCGCCCCAAGTCTGCACATCCGAGGCTCAACTCGGAAGAAGGGCCAGGTGCACCCTGGCATCGCTGCGCTGTGGTCATTCTACCATGCTCATGTCCTACGCCAGCAAAATAGACAGCAGCAAATCAGATGTCTGCCCGGACTGCGGCTGCCTCGGCCATGACACTGCACACCTCTTCAAATGTCCGGAGAGATCCACCACGCTGACCGTATGGACGAATCCGTTAGTGGTCGCCCAGTTCCTCAACCTATGACAAAACCCTCAATGTGGCTGCAAAGAAGAAGAAGAAGCCCATTGGATTTGTAATCACACAGTTCTATCGGACAAGAAATCCGATTAAGCCCAGGGGTGTCCTATCTTTTTGATACGCGATTTAAAACATAAATATATTCTAGAAAAGTGCACAAACATTCGATCTAGCCCAAAAGAGGTATACGGGGGTTAATTCACATTCTGGTCACAGTAGTATTAACGAAAAAGATCTACCTTGTTCAACAAACACGAGACCGGCAAATTCAGGGGGTGTCCTATCTTTATGATACGCAGTGTATCCGTACCACTCAGGCAGTAATGCCGGCTGAGGGGGCAGGCCCTACCGGCTGACTAAACATTGTGCCCGGGCGAGCCCCGGTATTCACTGCCCCCTCAGCCGGTAAATGGTGGAGCGCTCAGCCGGCAAGTGGTGGCCCCCTCACACCGCATTCACTGCCCCCTCAGCCGGTAAATGGCTGCCCCTCACCCCGTTTTCACTGCCCCCTCAGCCGGTAAATAAAGGTCCGCTCTGCCGGTATTAGTTGCTTACTACGTGAATGATATCGATCTGCAAGAGTAGATAAAGCCCCTAGTAGGCTCTCCCTATTCTCCAGCAAGTTCGAGGCTTGCGTTCCATTTCTGAAGCGGCAAGCCTTACCTTGCTTGAAAAATCATGAACTGACCCGCTGTCACGTCCCCACGGTCACAACGAACCGTCACGGGTGAGGGGTCAATGATCCAAATCGTGTTGATGACCACCCGTTCGAATGCCAACACCCGAATCAGCTCGAAGCCCATTTCGCCCGCGCCGTACATGAGCCTGGTTCGCTTTATTGTCTGCCCGATCAGCCGGTGATATGCTCCGCCATTGATTAATGTCTGCCCGCTCAGCTCGTAAAGCCATGCACCTCAGCCGGTGAAACGCATGCCCGCCCGCTCAGCCGGTAAGACGCTCCGCCCCCAAAATAAGCCTGCCCGCTCAGCCGGCGACCCTACTTCTCCGCCCGCTCAGCCGGTGTTACTATCTGAGCATATGGATGACCGAAAGGATACCCGATTCGTGGAGGCATGCGATCATCGTACCTCTTCACAAGAAGTTTCCCGTCACGGAGCCTAAGAACTACAGAGGATCTCTCTACTGCGTGTCATGTACAAGATTTGGAACGTATCATTTCCGAGCGACTTATCAAACATCGTGAAGGAACGACCAGAGATGAGCAAGCCGGTTTTCGACCTGGAAGATCGACCATCGACCAAGTGTTCGGCGTGAGAAGAGTAATTGAATCGTGGCAGCAGTATTCGAAGCCATTACAGCTTTCTTTTTTGGACGGACCTTGAAGCCGCGTTCGACTCCCCTCATCGTGATCGATTGCTCAATGCTCTGCGAGCAGATGGAGTCCCGGAAAAGTATGTTCGGTCAATCGAGGACATGAACAGAGGAACGACTGCAGCAGTTCCTACACCTGTCGGGTTTACGTCAGCTTTCGAGGTGAGAAAAGTAGTAAGGCAAGGAGCTGTAGCGGGACATTTTCTATTCAACTTCGCCGTTGATGACATCATGCGTAGAGTTGCAGAACAGTTTCCTGCGGATGTGATCCTAACACCATCAGGACGCTCCCTTGTCGATCTGGAGTACGCCGATGACATTGTGTTATTCGCTGAAAGCAACGCAAAACTGCAAAGGATTGTGAACCTCGTTTCAAAGTTTGCCGCAGCCTATGGACTTCGTCTTCGTCCGGACAAATGCAAGCAGATGTGGGTCTCTCAGAGGCCTTCAACGGGAGTTTGTGTGGACGGACAACGTATCGAACTGGTGGACGATTTCTGTTATTTGGGCTGTTTGCTGAAGAACGATGGTAGTTATGCAGCGGATATTCAACAACGATGTGCGAAAGCTACGTCTGCATTCAATTCTTTAACCAAGTGTTTGTGGTCTACCCCCATCACGAGGATGTTGAAGTTAAGTTTTAAAGGCAGTGTTCACGATGATTCTCGTCATCGAGTTTTTCACATAAAACAATGCGTTGGCCTCCAAGTGTTACCAAAATTACGAAAAAACGGCGAGAAACGCATTTAAACGTCGTATTTTAGTGACAATATTTTATAACATGGACTAGTTGTCCGGTTGGATGAACATGTTCATGGTGATTGTTATCGGTGGAAAATTGGGTCAAACGAAAATAGAAGGATATTTTGTGCGAAACAGTATTAGTTAGGGTACGAAGGAAAGAACGGAGCCATAGAGAGTAGAGAATTGCGAAGGACGGGTCCACAAAAGATGTCATTGTCACAACAAACACTTCCTGTGATACTTAAGAGGCGGAGTGATCCTTAAGGATTTCCTGTCCTTCTGGTGCGTTTTTCTCAATTTCTACGTCATCTTAGTTCTGCCCCACTTAATCAATACAGCGAATAATCTCAAAATCTAAGATTACCGTGAACACTGACTTCATGTTGCGCGTCTACTTATCCACTATTCGCCCTATCGTGATGTACGGATCGGAGACGTGGGCAGCACCGAAGACGCAGATGGAAAGGTTGGATTGCACGGAGAGAAAGCTGTTTAGACGTTTTCTTGGATGTTTCTGGCCGCGGATGTGCCACAACGAAGATCTCTACAACGAGATTGACGCCTTACATCAACGTTTGACACGAGGGAGGTGCCAACATCTCCCAATGCCATCTCAAGCGGCAACGGAAGGTCGTCTTCGTCTGTTGGGGCATATTTTAAGAAGACCGCCAGATCGTCTTGTTCAACACGCCCTAAGGATGCTTCCAAGTCCTGTCTGGAAACGGCCGCCTGGACGTGGGCGAAAGTTATGGACGGATGAGGTGAAGAAGGATTTGAAATCACTCGACATTGGAAGGCAATTCAGGCGCGATGTTTTACTTCGCGGGAAGTCAAATAGCGACCAATGGATGGATTGTGTTCAAATTGTGGCTGAGGACCGTGACAAATGGACACGGCTGACTACTAGGACGGCACACCTCGGTGAAGATGCGGAATGACCGCGTCTGGCGAAAGCCAACCGTTTATGTCACGTCATGGTAGGCTACGGTAGATATAGTGCCTTTTAAGTGACATAAACTACCTTAGTACTTCCAGAATCGATAAATGCAACTCGAAGCCGTTTCTGGCACGCCAATCAACTCCCAAAGCAAGGTTTTCGGAAACTTCGACTTTGATCAAACTACGGTATACCCACCGTAACCTACTGCTATCTGCCACAAATCGCTTTCGATTTTTGAAATCTGGAATTTTCAAAACGGTTGAAGGCGGTGGGGCGCTCCAAACTAAAACCCCATAAATAGCGACTACGGTGCGAATATATTCGAAATCGAATGTTTATTCGAATAGTAATTTCCGAATATCGAATAAAATCGAATCGTAATATTTTAAGGCACAAATATCGAATACTATTCGAATGGTGCAATTTTAAATAATAAGAATTGGAGCAGGTATTCGAATAGCCAATATTCAGGTAATTCGATTCGAAACTACTTGATGTCATAATTGATACAATTCATTCGTTAGTAATCCTGCTTTCATACCATCACTTAATTAATATTATGAATATCTAACGTATACCTCACCTTCTTCAACAATAACAATGTCCAACTCCTTCTTGCGATTCCTGTGCTTCTCCTTATTAGCAGCTGCAATGCAAAGCAACTGAGCTCGGCATTAAAATTATGAAAGCAAACGATTTTTTGGTAATCGGAGAAATCCTGGCATCAACTGAGAAATCCTTGTTTTACACGACCACTGGGCAAAGGGTCAACCGGAAGCACCGATCTATGCTCATTTCCCACACAAATGGCTTTCACCCAGCGATGAGCCCACGCACCAAGCGCTCCGGTAGAGCCAAGGCTACAAAGGGGCATCAAAAAATGTGCAAACGAAAAACTCCGAATTTAAGGGAGTTGAAACGAAGCTTGGGAAAAAATAGTTCTTAGCGAAACCAATCGAGTTCGGTCAAGTGGTGCGGCAGAATGCAAGATAGTAATACCATCCTACTAGAGCGCTGCATCAAATCATATCAAGCTTCAGCATTAGAATGGTATCAACTACTCGCAACTATTATACTTAGATTTGTGTGAGATGTTGTTAGAGTCAAACCCAAGACATTGGCAGATTTATTCGCTTGACTTTCGGCTATATTGCCTTCGTCGGGACCTGGAAGAATGAAGAGCAAATGCGACACATCCTCACAAGCAACCGTGCAAATTACAAGAAAAAGACCCAAAAAAAACTACAAGATTTGTATTCAATACAGCAAAAACACGATCACAGAAAGCTCACCTTACTCGCGCCGAGCCGAGTTAGTAGTGTGCACCCTACGAGGCAGATGCAGTGGGTAGTCAGAAGGCGCGCGCTCTCGAGGTCAAAATCTACAGTGGTAAAAAAAACGGGGCGAGCTCAGCTGTAATGGAGAGACAATCCTCATTCCTGTTCACTTCAGGATTTCTCACGATTATCCAAAACGCCTCTAGAGTCTTGCGTGCCGCACTTTGTAGCCCCCGCGCGACTTTTCACGGTAACCTCAATTTCCAGATTCCCATAAGTCTCCGGTGCAAGCCCAACAGCGTGGCAAGGTTTGATTTTCTCAGGTCCCCAAGATGTTCTTTCACACGTGTGCATAGAAAGCGCCCGGTTTCCCCCTACATATTCGTCTTGACAAAGACCACACACAATAAAATAGGAGACCCCTGACGTCATGCAGTCTCCCTCTCGCCAAAACGGACATACCACAAAATCCGGAGTAACACAAAATTGATCATACAACCGATTCCGTGAAAATTCTAGTGCGCGAGCCACAAGCCGCTGCACGCAAGACTCTCGGAGCGTTTCGGATAATCACCTAAAATCCTAAAATGAACAGGAAAAAAATGTCAGCTGAGCTCGCCCCGTTTCTTGACCTCTGTAGATTTTGACCTCGTCGTATTCATGTCGAGAACATGCGCCTTCTGAAAACCCCTTGCATCTGCCACGCAGGGTGCCCATTGCTAACTTAGCTCGGCGCGAGTAAGGTGAGCATTCTGTGATCGTGCTCTTGCTTTGTTAAATACAGATCTTGAAGTTTTTTCGGGCCTTTTTCTTGTAATCTAAAAGGTTGCTCAAGAGGATATGCCGCATTTGTTCTTGATTCCTCCAGGTTGTGACGGAGGCGATATAGCCGAAACGTCAACCAAATAAATCTAGTAAGGTCTTGGATTTGGCTCTACTAACATCTCACACATACTAACGACCAACTATGGCAAGATTCACAGAAAGTCGTACATGGAATACTTAAACTTGGTTTGAGACGTTACGGAAGAAGGGACATCCTCCCCACAGTTGATGATAACGTAGATCCTCTCCAGTATAGCATTCTATGAGTGGACAGAAATATTCTTATCCATTGACTAAAGGACAGCTCATCCTAGCGTTATGTTTAAAACCAAGGACAGTCACGCCGCAGAAGCCATCCAAGCGACGAATCTTACGCCTCATACCTTTTCCAACATTCTCCACGACTCATAGAATTTTTGGTCGGAAGCTATGCTCAGCGGCCACGACCCAGTGCCGCAAAAGTATACCATTGGCCTAGGATTACCAGATCCTTCAACAAGAACTTTATTCCCCCTCACTAACAACAATAAAATGGACACTCACCTGAGCTAGATGCTTTTCGCGGAACAGCAGGAATCAAAGGAGCAACATCCCTGAAGTATCCTTCAATAATCATGATGCACTCAATTTCTAGATCTCTAGCCTTAGGGAACATGACAAACCAAGATCTTCGATAAAGCGTCGTGCTGGCCGACTGATGCGAAAGTCTCAAAAGCTTTGAAAAATGGAAAATGGTGTATACTTTTACAGTTAGTGGTGCTTCGAAGGCAGCCTCTTTTTCAAAAAGTGATGTAAACCTGTGCCAAAAACTGGTACGACCTTCAACCACCCCCTCCCACATCGCCACAATCCAACTACGAGGTTGTCGAGGACCTTGCACTCACACCTCATTGTTCACCCACCTTAAGCCATGGGCTTCCTTCTCTACGGACAAAACGAACAGATAAGTAGCCTACAAGGCTAATCCTTCCTAACAACACAAAAATGTCAATGCGATCAGATTTGGGGCGGGTACGAGCTCTCGCAGAATCTAATCATGCCTGACCTAGCCATTACCTGCACTCTTCGCACTGCCACTTTTCCTCCTCGCCATCGTCATCATGACGATAGGTAGACCACGGTGGTCCGGCACATATTCGATGACAGTGCACTCCGCATGTCTGAACTGATCAAACTTTATAGCTAGGCATGACTACACTTAAGACGTAGAACGCTTACAACACAAGCATTGAGAGCTTCATGCGGATTGAACACGTGATCATTCAATGCATCGCTATCATCGTATCTATCCTGACCAATCGAACTTACGCATGGCCTGAAATGCTGTAAGGAATTCTGGGTCGGGAGATGGGGATAGTGAGGTCAGAAACCTAACGAGCAAAAGGAGAGGTGGTCCACAACTCATAGAGGAGGCTCTCCTTTAATTACAAAATTAAATCAGACGAAGAGTGGACTTCGAATTTCAAAACACGTATTTCATTATTGTCAAGTCATCAGTGGTTAACTGCCACATCGCATCATGCGTTTGGCAACGTCTAATACCAAAAATGATGCATTCACTACACAAAAAAGGCGAAGGGGATTGGTCTACATTATGGAAGGCCATTAACTAACTCGATGATCTGGTGTTGGAAAAAGCTTTTCAAAAAAAAAGTGAAAATCGTGGATGAATAAATACAAAAAAAGTGTGACCAATTTCTTGAGAGCGACACCGTCACCATTTTGACGATAGGGCAAGCTCATCATCCCCTCACACCGTGAACATACCGAGTCTTGAAAGACGAATGCGCCATGGCGTAGTAACAGCGAGATCGAGTTTCTCGATATATGCTGTCATCATCAGGATCGCTGGGAGGATTACTAAAACAGAATGTAGGATAAACGTATGACAACAAGGCTGAAGAAAAATCATGAAAACAGGAGGCGCGGGAGAAACGGTCACCTACTAGCGCGCGGATCGCACTCGCGGTGGCCTCAAATATGTACTGCCCATGAAGGTTCTAAATGTCACCACTCTATGGAAACAACATTTCTGATACAGCCGCAATATACTTACTTGGCACCAAAGTCAAATCTTTCGGAAATTGTAATTCGTTTTGGAAAAGCGACTGCTGGACGAATCAGCAAATCGAAACAGCGCACTTTCAGAAAGCAACAGGTGACTGTTTAGTACAAGCAGTAAGGTCGGTTTCCTATCATTGGTTCCTCCATGAAGGCACAGTCCAACCTTAGAGAAAATTTTTGAGATTATGGTCCGGTCGTCGTGTATAGCAACCCTGCCGAGCGCGAAATCTCAATTTTCTCAAACAGGCAAAAAAAAGCTAGGGAAAAGTCGACGCCCACTGCCAAGTTTCCGATATCAATAGGGAAGAAACTTGCGAATGATTTTATTCAAAATTTATGTTCTTCCGTGGCGCATAGGTCCCCCCAGATGACATCAAAGTCGTTGCGTATGCGTATGACATCACCATCCTGTGCCGAGACAGAGATATTAATATTCTCACGCAAGATCAATAGCTACCTCATCGTTCTAAAGAGCTTTCTCGATGATATGATGCTCACTGTCTCTGCCGCTAAATCATCTGTATCAGTTTTCTCCACTGACTCTAAGGAACACTGCGCTCACCCCGCTGTGAATTGGGAAGACGCTCGTCTGCCTGCCGCACAGTTTCCTAAGCTGCTCGGCCTAGTATTGGATCCTTCGTTGAGGTTCCACAAGAATACTGAGCAGAAACAGGTTACAGTGAAAGCAAAGCTTAACGTCCTACGAGCACTGGGAGGAACGTGTTGGGGGGAAGTAGCAAGGAGACAATTTTGACCACCTACAATGCAATATTGCAGCCGGCGTTGGAGTACGCTGCACCGGTATGGCAGCACATAATATCGGATTCATCGTGGACAAAGATGCTGCGAGTCCAAAATGCTGCTCTTCGAATTGCCACAGGTTGTGCTAAAAGCAACCCATTGGAACATCTTCATGCCGAAGCCCGAATTCTGCCAGTTAAGGAGCACTGCCAACTCCAAGCGCAGCAACTGGTTATTAACATTGTCAAGCAGCCTGATCACCCATTAAGAAGGATCATGAATCCCGTGAGAGACATATCAGGCCTTTTGCGGATGCTCCCGAGAAAGTCAATATACAAAGATGGACGGACCCCCAACTGGATCGTCTGCGTATTTTACGTGCGGAGCTAACCAAGTTCGTCAGGGATCACTTATGTGATGACCATCAATCCCATATTGGGGGTCGTACCACCTGTAGTCAGCAACAGCGAGATGGAACTCGGTAGGCGGGATGGAAGTACCCTTGACTAGTTACGCTGCGGTCATTCCCCTATGATGATGTCATACTTGCATAAGATCGATCGCAGTTAGCCTGACGAGTGCCCGGACTGGGGTAGCCGTGGCCACACAACTGAAAACCTATTCGATTGCCCAAAGAGGCCTACCACTCTGACGCTGCCGAGATGTCGTACGTTCGTGCCGTGGCAGTGTGGAGGAAAGAAGACCACCTCCGTGCAAACCGACGTCAATCCCTCCGCGGAGAGGGTTTTTGTCATGGGAGAGGTGCTGGCTGGCCGCAGCTCTCCTGAAGATCTTACTGCGAAGAGCCGGCGTCGAGAGGAACCCAGGACCCGCGAAGAAGAAGTACCCATGTGCCACATGCGACAGAGATGTCAATTGGTATGGAACCAGCGTCCAATGTTTTGGATGCGAAAGGTGGGTGCACTTCTCTTGTTCGGGTCTCAGCTCTGTGAGGCACCACGATTCTTCCTTTCGTTGTATTGTGTGCTCCGCCTCCAGTAACTCAAATTCCTCATCTACCAACCGCCCTCTCTATTGTACATATCAATCTCAACGGCCTTCGCGCCAAGCTTTCTGAATTATCTCTCTTTGCCCGTACTCATCACCCGGATGTTATCATGGTTCAGGAAACCAAACTCTCTCCCTCTGCTACCTCTCGACATCCAAACATCCCGGGCTATACTGCTTATCATACTCCTAGGTCATCTCAGGGAGGCGGAGTCTCTACTTTTGTTCTGTCGTCTCTTCCCTCTCACATCATTCCAAACACTCCAGTGGATGGCACTCTCGAGTACATCCCCATCCATCTACCTCTAAAAACTCCACTTTCTCTTTTCAATATATACATTCCTCCTCCTACATCCTGTCCACCAACCTACAACCCTATCCCTCTACTCAAGCAGCTGTATGACTGCTCTCTATCTCCCTCAATTGTCTTTGCGGGTGACTTCAATGCTCACACGTTCTGCTCATCGCTTGACTCTGATGCTAGAGGAAATGACGTCGAAGAATGGGCGGAGTGCGATCTGGTTATCCTTAACGATGACCAGCCCACTCGTCTCCCTGCCTACGGCCGATCTTCCAGCCCAGACATCTCCCTTGTCTCTTCTAATCTCTCTAATGCCTGCTCTTGGTCTACATCCACAACTCTTTCCAGTGATCACATTCCGGTCTTTGTCAATATCGATCTCTCTAACTCTCTTGCTCCCTATACAGGTGTTCGTCATCGTTCTTATCTCAATTTAGGCCTTGCAGACTGGAGCCTGTTCAGGGAGGTTGCACTCCGCCAAGCGGCCGAATATCCGTGGAATGGCAATGTACACCAGAAGGAGCGCCACTTCTCTGATGCCATCCGGAAGGCGATGAAAGCTGCGATCCCTGAAGGTCGTGTCAAGACCTTCTTTCCCAATGTCACCAGGGAGACACTGCAGAAGATAAGGACAAGGGACGCAAAGAGAGCTGCTGATCATCTTGACCCTGACATTGTCGAGCTGGATAATGAGATCAGGATGGACCTTGATAGGCACAAGACAGAATCTTGGGAAAAGTTCACTGAGAAGATGAACTTCAGGAGTGATGCTGCAGCAACGTGGAAGGCTTTGAAAAGGATCTCCGGAAAGTTCACCTCCGCCAACAATTCCACGATTGAATTCGACGGAGGAGTCTTTAAGTCAGGGAAAGAGGCCGCAAATGCTCTTGGGAAGCATTTTTTCATAACTAAAACAAAAAGAGAGAAGCAGAATAGAATAACTGTTCGGGAACTCTGTAAATTGCCACTTATGGCTGAAGATGATGCAGTCACGCCCGCTCAGGTCGAGAAGGTTATCAAGGAAATGAGTAACTCGAAGGCAGTAGGGCCAGATGGCTTGAGCCCAGCAGTTCTAAAGAGACTGCCAAGTGAACTACTACCCTGCTCGCTGACGTCATTAATACATCGTTTCGGACCTGTACATTACCTCAAGATTGGAAAGTAGCACGCGTCATCCCATTGCCTAAGCCGGGTAAATCACCATCCACGGCAAAAGGTTACAGGCCAATCAGTCTTCTCTCACCTATTGCCAAAGTTGCGGAAAAATTGGCTGTGGAGGAGCTCTCCGAACACAATAGCAAACAAAAGCATCAACATGGTTTCCGTAAGCTACATTCCACCACTACGGCCCTACTGGAAATTGTGAGCTATGTTTTGGACGGCTTCAATGCCATGAAACCTCAGCGAACCGTAGGTGTAGCCCTCGATCTAACGAAGGCTTTTGACACTGTAAACTTGGGCATTTTGTCGGAGAGCCTGTTAAGGTCTACCATTCCGCCCTGGCAGAAGCGGTGGATAACCGCATTCACCAAAGGACGTCGGGCAAATGTGCTATTTCAAGGGCACGTCTCCAATAGCATCCCAATCGCCGCCGGCGTACCTCAAGGAGGAGTTTTATCGCCTGCTCTTTTTAGTCTGTATATTGAAGATCTACCCGTTCCATCCCAAGACATCAAGGTCGTTGCATATGCGGATGATATTACTATACTATGCCGGGATCGCGACATAAATGTAGCTGCCAGTAAGATCAATGACTACTTGATCGAGTTGAAATGTTTTCTCGATAGCAAGATGCTTACGGTCTCTGCCGCTAAATCATCCGTCACAGTCTTTTTCCACTGTTCCTGCGGAGCACAGGGCTCATCCCATGGTGAAATGGGACGAAACTCGCCTGCCGGCCGCCCGATTCCCTAAGCTGCTCGGACTCGTGTTGGACCCTTCGCTGAGGTTTCATAAGAACACTGAGCAGAAGCAAGCTGCAGTGAAAACAAGACTTAACGTCCTACGTGCTCTCGGCGGAACGTCCTGGGGATGCAGTAAAGAAACGATCCTGACCACGTACAAGGCCATCGTACAGCCCGCCCTGGAGTATGCTGCACCAGTCTGGCAGCATATCGTGTCGGACACATCCTGGTCCAAGCTGCAGCGCATCCAAAATGGAGCATTGCGAATCGCAACAGGCTGTTCTAAAAGCTCTCCAATAGAGCACCTACATGCCGAAGCTCGCATCCTGCCAGTTAAGGACCACTGCCAACTCCACGCACAACAGCTGTACATAAACATTCTGAAGCAGCCAAATCATCCGTCGCGAAGAGTATTAGACCCCGTGAGAGAGAGAGGTATAAGAAAGCCGTTTGCTGATGCTCCCACGAAAATCAATATACAGAGATGGACTAACGCACAACAAGAACGCCTCCGTCTCTTACGTGCTGAGCATACCCAATTCGTCAAGGATCACTTATGCAAGACCGCCGTAAACTCCATTCTCGGAGTCGTACCGCCTGAGGTCAGCGAAACCGAGATGGAACTCGGTAGGCGTGCCAGGTGCACCCTTGCCTCGTTGCGCTGCGGGCACTCCCCCATGCTTATGTCTTATTTACATAAGATCGATAGCAGCAGACCTGACGAGTGCCCGGATTGTGGTAATAAAGGGCATACTACTGCGCACCTTTTCAACTGCCCGATGAGACCGACATCGTTAACAACAGAAGATCTGTGGACGAATCCGACGCTTGTGGCTCAGTTCCTCAGTCTATGACAGGACCCTCTCTGTGGCTGCAGAAGAAGAAGAAGACCACTCTGACAACAATGGATTTGTGGACGAATCCGGTTTCAGTCGCCCGTGTCTTGAACCTTTGACAAAAAACCTTCCTGCGGCAGCAAAGAAGAAGAAGATGTTCTTCCGTTTGTTTTCGGTCTGGCTTTCTATTGTGACCTGCTTCAGAGCGATGGCTGCCAACAATGAGAAAATGCAGACTGGAGAAAACTCGTCCGCGAACTTCTCGCAGAGCAAATTCAGAATCTTTGAGGAGCCATAACTCCGTTTGAGCGATTCAGAAGAAACCATTGTGAACAGCGTGAAATTTCTTCCAAGATAGGCAGACAAACGAAGAATAGATTCTGACGTTGGACTGTGGCTCTAAGAAAAATCCGAAACGCACTGAAAATCTAATGTGTTTTGTTATTAGGTAGTAACCAGGACTATCATTCCACTAACAGAACAGAGTCGCTTGATTGGGATGCCGGGCTTCTTTCTCGTTCGTTTGGAGCCAAAAGTTTCCAACAAGAAATTTTGAAAATAGGGAAGAAAATTCGGTCAAGCGGTCTCTTGAAGCTACGACCACAACCGATCAAACGAGAACGGCTGTGATGAAATTATTTGCCTGCAAATTGATATTCGAATATCCGTTTTATTTCCTGTCCACATTTAGAATAGGTTAGTAAACTAGAACATAAGCCATTCGATAGAGAACCAATTCTCCGGCATCTCAAGATGGTCGCGCTGGTACAATTAAAGGCATCGTACGCGCTGAAAACCATGTCTCGTTTTTGAGCGTTTTTGAGTTGTTACACTCTTATAGTAACTGAAGTTAGCGAAAAGCCCCCTCGAAAACGTTAACTTTTCAAGAAAGAACCGTTTTAAAAACCTTCAGCAAATCGTTTGAAATTCGCGCCGGCCTCGACTCGGGATAGTTACGCAGATGGCGCAAGGAGCAGTTCTACAATTTGTCCATCGGCGCAGCGTTGGAAACAATTCGCCGACGACTACAATGCACTGACTGCACTGACTTGCACTGACTAACAAAAATACTCACCTGGGCCCTGCACATCGTCCTCGCTCGTTGTGTGACGAGAATTTCCAGTCGATAATGCCACTTTCGTCCGACGGTGCGTCAGCGTACAGAGGCATGCCCTGTACTTGGCGACGCGACGTTCTGCTCAAATATTGCGAAAGTGCCAAATGACTGACGGAAGGGCCGGCCCCTTTTGACGGAATTCCTTACTTTCCACTTCCTCTATGCTCACAATGGTACGTTTTTGAGCAGCCAAGCTCGTTGTACGTTCTCACAGGGGCCCGAGGAAGGGATTGAGCATAAAAAATGGGAAGGGGATTTCAGCGCGTACGATGCCCTTAAGCAGTGAACCTGCCGTTCATGCAGAAATATAACAACAATCAATTCAAAAGATTATATCTTCTACCAGCTCTCTGATATCACTGCGGACCACCCGGGCTGGCTTGAAATGTTAAGGAAAGTATCGTGGTATAGTCACTGCCCCGAGCAGCCGCACCTGGCTGTCACGTCCACCGTCGGGGTGTGATGCGATAGTGCGGTGCGCGCCCATTGCCAACCAGTGGTCGACAGCTGGTCGTGGAGACCCCAGTGTATTTTGTAGCTTATATCCCTTGTATCAAAACTTATAAGCGTACGTACCTCGCTCTAAAATAGAGCTCCCAGTCACTCCATCGAGTTAAGGCTCGTGATCCTTAACTTAATGAAAGGCTAACGCGTTTTCAAATCGGGATGTGTAGTCCCAGAGGCAGGATCAACCGGTTACTGTCCCGCGGGGCTAAGACACGATCCAACCTCAGGGGTAAAATTTGATATTAAAGCCCTCCCACCGTGTTTAGCAACCCTGCCAAGCGCGAGATCTCAAGTGGTTTAAGTAAGTGAGAGACTACAGGGGAAAAGTCGGCCCCGCCCCCAATACCCTAAAAGCATAATCAAGCATTTCGCCCCGAATAGGGAACCAAAAGTTTTGCATATGGAAAAGTTGGTTTGTGTGGCGATGCTCAAAGGCAAAATGTACAGTAGCGAAGCCCTTGGTTCCCTTTCCAGGGCAGTGTGCGCGGTTAGGTTTTTAGGGTGTTGTGGGCGGGGCCAACTTTTTACCTGTGGTTTCTCACTTATTTAGACGAATTGAGATCTCGCGCTTGGCAGGGTTGCTACTCACGGTTAGCGGGCTATAATATCAAATTTTACCCCTGAAGTTGGACTGTGCCTTTAGGGACGTATACAATTCCAAAAAAAATTAGAAGGGGAGCGTCAAAATTGTGGGCCAGAACAAGAAACACTGCCGGAAGCTCGGCAGTAGACTAGGGAAGTGCTATTTACAAAAATGGAACAAAAAAATACAAAATTCTCTAATAATTTTCGAATTTTCACACACAAAATTATCGAAAAACATTAAAACCGGGAGTACGTGGATGCTTGCGAATTTTCAACCCCTCGTCGTTATGACAGCCAAATAAATTTTGGTCAGCAATTGCGGATTACGGCTGTTGCATCACGCAACACGATGACAATCGTCTTAAAAGAAAGTTTAATCGTGCCGGAACCGAGTGGTCCCAGCAAGATTATCATCTTGTTGCGTGGTGCAACAGCCGTTGCCCGCAAATACGGACCTGGATTTGGTTGACAGTAGCTCTGTCGTGGTCCGAAAGAACGGAAACTTCCACAATATAGCCATGGAACGAAGCACCAGCAACCTGCTCTAGTTGTCACTCGAAAAACCTTCTGAAGTGGAGTATCCAAAGCAAGTACGTATCAAAATTTTACACATTGTAAGTAACCCCAGCTCGGTATTTCCTTTAAAAAACCCTAATTTTTTCACGGAAGACATTACTAGCAGCTTCAGGAAAAATGTGGATTCGTATTCAGCACAATCAGACAAAACTGCAGCGACAAGAGTATCAATGATCAACGAACTCACTATGTCTGCAAATATATTCCCTGTCGCTTCAGCCTTTCCTCAAAACCCATCTCTTCATTTGGTCGATTGCAGGCTGGACAACGCATTTCTTGTCCCCGTATGAGACTCGCATTCTAAACAGAAACACTGAAGGCTTCTATACAATAAGTAATGAGGTCATCGGCATAGTGATTTCTTTTTTATCTCTGTGTACCGCGCACGCGAAGACATGGGGGAAATACTGCTTTTTTGAGTTTTCTATGGCGGAATCGATTTGAACAGAGTATGACATAGTGAATCGTCGCCGCGCGTGAGCTCGCGCAAGTTGATCTGGATCAAGAGCAAAACAAGCCTGTCTCCGCCAATTTCGGGTGATCGTCTTGTGGCGCCAAACAGTTAGAAGACGGGCAGATCAGTGGGAAGGGCTAGGCAGCGCTACTGAACGCCAAAGTGGCCTCAACCAATGGATATGACAGTCCATCCCACTGATCTGCCCGCCTTCTTCACGGTCTGGCGCCACGAGACGACCACCCGCCCGCCAATTTCGGGGAGCTAGCGCCGAATGTGCTCCAGCGAGAATCCAATCTCTGTCTAGGTCATATGTTTTTGCATGCTTTATTCAACAAAAAAAGAAATGCTTTTATTTCGTTATTCAACACCTGGAATTCCTCTCCACCTCTAGTAATGACTGTTATACGTATCAGTATGCCTGTTACGCCACGCTGCGAGTGAGGGATGTTAGCTTTGGGAAAGCTAAACCGAGCAGCTGAGTGGGAACGGCGCTGGGGTTTCGGTGGTCCAATGCCATAGGGCGCTCCCACAGAAAGGGATTATGCTTGTTCAATGTCGCCCGGAGTCAAGCATTTTGCGATCAACTCAGCACCTTAAGGTAACCTACACAATAGCTGCTATACAGGGGTACGAATTCTTGTGCTTCATCTAAGAGTATCTCACCATGTTGTTGTATACTTCGAGAAACCAGAAAAGGGATAGTTACGGGCACCTCAGCAGACTGCGCTGGGTCGTGTGCGCCTACGAGAAATGCGTATCCTGTCGCATAGACTCGGATGAGTATGAGGAAATGTTGGGGCATCACTTTCTGCCGTTTTTGGGAGGTCGCAGCCGGAGTAACTTCACATTTCAACAGGATAACGCAAGCGTGCACCGTAGCAGAGCGACTTCCTCTTGGCTTCGTGAGCATAGAATCGAAGTTATGGACTGGCCAGCATGTAGTCCTGACTTGAATCCCATGGAGAACCTGTAAGGGATCATCGTGCGCAGTGTACGTCAACTGCAGGCATTTTCACTCGATTGATGAGCTCAGAACTGCGATCCTCGAAGCATGAAGTGAAATCGACACCGTGGTACTGTGTAACCTAGCGAAGAGCAAGCCAGCTCGGCTTTTTGAAGTAGCCATGAAACATGGAGCGCATGTAGACTACTAAATAGTACGTAGTTATTATGCTTTAAGAATAAATTGTTTTGAAACTTGAGTGTTCATAAACAATGAAACGGTCGAAAATTGACAAATTTGTTATAAATTGTTATAAAAAAAGTTCTCAAAGAGGTAAAATTCTGATGACATGTATATATAGGTTTTTTGACACTCTGAATACGCTAATGTTAATGAACAATGCCCAGCGTCAAGCTGGAGAATAATATAGTTGAAAAGTAGGTTGTTCATAAACAATGAAACGCACTTTATGAGGGCTACACTCACGATCCACTTGGGTAGGTAGCCACAATAATTTCCCAGCTGGAGGCGGACTTGTGGGAACCTACCCTCAATAAAAGTAGCTCCTACCTCCTCCACAACAGTACCACCAAAAGTTTTAGATTACAAGTGGCTGCACGCATGGTTTTGCTAAAACATAGGGCGCCAAGTGAATATTTCTCATGATCCAAAAAAGGGAACTTCAACCGCAGACCGTAGGAAAGATGATATAACACCCCTAACGCGACCCAGAAAAGGACATGGTGAAGGTTCTGAATCCGGATTATGCCAGAATCCGGATTATAGCCCGGTGAAACCTTTACAACGGGCCGATACCGGAGATATGACGGTCCGATCGCGGGTTGAACGCTGCTCGGCTCGCGATGATCCCGCGATTCGACTGGCGTTACCACTCGGGCATAGATAACAGATCACTCATTGTACTGAATGTATTATCTGATCTGGCCAAATTCTTCCATGTATTCCGAAAAACATTCACGAGTCGCCGAAAAATGAATAAAAAGATACCGTTCTGGAGGCGCACAACAAATGTATTACCGAGAAAATTTTTGAGTCGACAAGCTAGCATACTTTTTTAAAGTTATTGATGGGCATCAATAGATTTTTGGTGCGTGAAGAAAGTTCAGAATGAAGGAGTGGCTTAAATAGATGAAAAGCAGCGAAAATTTCTAAGCGAAACATTAGGATTCCTTTTCTTATTCTTCTGCAGCCTCGAGGTGGTTTTTGCCATAGCTTAATGAACCGGGCGACCATTACAGGGTTCGTCCAAAGGTCCACTGTCGTTAAAATAGTAGGTCTATTCGGGCACTTGGATAGGTGCGCCGTGTCTGCGCGAGACTACCGCAATCCTGGTATGCGGAAGGTCGGCTGCTGTCGATTTCGTTGATGTAGGACATAAGCTATGTCGAGTGACCATAGCGCAGCGAGGCAAGAGCACATCTAGCTCGCAAACCCGAGGCGGCCTTTCACCTTTCCAAAATAAGAGTACCACGGCCGCTTTCCCAATAGGTTCTCGAGAACGAACTGGGTTCGCTCCTCACACAGGAGACAGAGCCTTTCCGTATTGGAATCAGCCCATCTCTGTATATCCACTTTACCAGCGTCAGCAAACGGCGTTCCTATTGATGTCGCTCTCTGTCTCTCTGTCTGTCTGTCTGTCTGTCTGTCTGTCTGTCTGTCTGTCTCTCTCTCTTTCTCTCTAACGGGCTTCACTATTCTTCTTGTCGGAGAGATAAGGCACAAACCTTCATACAGTCGAAGTGGTAAAATCGAAGCCCACAGCAGTCCATCATAACTACTGAATGCAGACTCATTTCATTTCCTACGTTGTCCATGCACAGGCAGCACACGTCCGCTGCAGTATCCTGTAAAAGTCCAGTTGGAGAAGACAGCGATGGAAGATTCCAGCGGCTCATGTTGGCAGGCAGCACCATTATTTACTGTACAAAAACTGTTTCTATTGGAATGAAATTTTTTGGATGTTCGGACAACCGCAACTGCGAAGCGGAAGTTCATCCCGATTTACAGTATATGTGCAGTAAATAAGGGTGCTGCGGAGCAGGGATGAGCAGAATAAAAATATGAAATTTCGGAAATCGGTTTTCGGGTTTCGGAAAAGAAATTTTTTTCTCGGGTCTCGGAAATCGGGCGCGAAACGCCTGAAAATGCGCGGAAATGCGGTTTTCGGAACGCGAAACGCGGAAAAATTCAAAAATCATCTACTGTTCTCTTACATCTCAGACGACCCGATATTTTCGCAATCCGCGGCGTTTTCTGCGGTTTTCGGAATGCGGAACGCGAAATGCCAAGAATGCGCGAAACTGCGGGTTTCGGAACGCGAAACGCGGAACTCCGCTCATCGCTGCTGCGGAGGGATTACCATCGTGCTGCACAGCGGCTGCCCACAAGTGCGGAGCGGAATTTTGCTTCAATAAGGACAGTAGCTACAGTAACCAGGCTGTGGCACGAGATGTGATACAAGTCAACTTTGGTTCGATCCCACGACGACCCGGGAGGGAGGTCTTCAAATCACATTGATTCATTTTAAGCGTGTATACAGGACTGTTAGCACCTTCTCGTGGCGCCCTTTTTTCTACTGAATGAAGCAGACTTCTGAGTGTACACAGGGAACGTTCTAAAGATGAAGCGTGCAAACCCATATCGCGAAGCCACCCCATACAATGCAACAAAGTGTCGCCGTCCGACACACTAAGGTCTCTAGTCCGTAACACTTCAGATCCCGTACCTAGGAAGTTCATGAAGCCTTTGGCCACAAGCCACAACTTCGCCTCACTGAGTTGCTGGTCATTGTTGAGTGATAGACAACAATCTGCGTTGTCCAGACTTCTAGGCTATTCCACCCCTTTCTCTTTTCAACATATATATTCCACCCATTACCTCATGCCCCCCCATCTTACGATCCTGTTCCTCTACTTAAGCAGCTAAACGACTGCTCCCTCTCTTCCTCAGTTGTCTTCGCGGGCAATTTTAATGCTCACACCTTTTGCTCGTCACTTGATTCTGACGCTAGAGGAAATGACGTCGAAGAATGGGCAGAGGAGTGTGACTTGGTCATCTTAAACGATGATCAGCCCACTCGTCTCCCTACCAACGGCCGATCTTCCAGCCCAGACATTTCTCTTGTCTCGTCCAACCTCTCTAACTCTTGCTCATGGTCCACCACAACCACTTTGCCAAGTGACCATGTCCCCGTCTTCATCCATATCGATCTCTCCAACTCTTTCGCTCCCTATTCTGGTGTTCGCCAACGTTCTTATCTTAATTTAGGCCGAGCAGACTGGAGCCTGTTCAGTGAAGTTGCGCTTCGCCTGTCGGCAAATTACCCGTGGAATGGCGACGTGCACCAGAAAGAGTGCCATTTATCTGACGCGATCCGCGGAGCCATGAAAGCGGCTATTCCTGTCGGCCGCGTCAAGACTTTCTATCCAAATGTCACAAGGGAGATCCTCGATAAGATCAGGACAAGAGATGCCAGGAGAGCGGTCAACCATCTGAACCCCATCGTTGCTGAACTTGACGATGAGATCAGAAAGGATTTAGACAGGTACAAGAAAGAAGAGTGGGAAAAGTTCACCGGGCAGTTGGACTTTAGGACGGACAGTGCAGCTACTTGGAAGGTATTACGGAAGCTCTCGGGTAAGAGCTAGCCTGCTACCGTCTCCACAATCGAATTAGAAAACGGTGTATTCAAATCAGGAAAAGAAGCCGCTTATGCGCTCGGAAGAAGTTTTTTCATCACCAGTGCAAAGCGTGGTCCGCAGAATAGAGTGACTGTACGAGAGCTGTGCCGCCTCCCGCTTATGAGCACGGCCGAAGCGTTCACTACGACGCAAGTTGAGAAAGTTATAAAGGATATGCGGAATTCAAAAGCGGTCGGTCCAGACGGGATATGTCCTGCTGTCTTGAGGAAGATACCGAATGAAATCCTTCCGCTTCTTACTGATTTGATTAATACCTCGTTCAGATCGTGCACCATCCCACAGAACTGGAAGACAGCTAACGTTGAGGCCGCTGCCCAAGCCGGGGAAACCTCAGGCTTCAGTCAAGGGATACAGACCTATTAGCTTGCTGTCCACGTTCGCAAAGGTAGCCGAAAAACTGATCGTAAAGGACTTGGCGGAGCACAATGAGAAGCAAGTGATTCAGCATGGATTCAGAAAGCTGCATTCCACCACGACAGCTCTGCTAGAAATTACAAGCTTTGCCATCGATGGGTTCAATGCCCAGAAGCTACAGAGAACTGTGGCTGTTGCCTTAGATCTCACCAAGGCATTCGACACAGTAAACCATGGAAGTCTGTCAAGCAACTTACTCGAATCATCAATACCGCCGTGGCAGAAACGCTGGATATCGGCATTCATCAAGGGCAGACGAGCCAGAGTTATGTTCCAGAACCATGTCTCCAATAGTATTCCTATTGCAGCTGGAGTTCCGCAGGGCGGCGTTTTATCGCCTGCCCTCTTCAGTCTGTACCTCGAAGACATGCCCACCCCTCCCCAGGATATCAAGGTGGTCGCCTATGCCGATGATATGACAATAATGTGTCGGGATCGGGATATCCATGTGGCCGCCTCCAAGATCAATGAGTACCTGGTCACACTGAAAAGCTTTTTCGACCGCAAAATGCTAAAGATCTCTGCATCCAAATCGTCGGTATCCGTACTCACAACGGATCCTTCGGAGCACAGCGCTCACCCGCATGTCGAGTGGGACGGAGATCGATTACCTGCTGCTCGCTTTCCCAAACTGCTCGGTCTGGTGCTCGATCCATTGCTCAAGTTTCATAAGAACACCGAGCAGAAGCAGGCCATCGTCAAAGCGAAGCTTAATGTGCTCAGAGCCCTGGGCGGTACATCATGGGGCAGTAGCAAAGAAACTATTATCACCAAATACAAGGCAATACTCCAGCCCGCTCTGGAGTACGCCGCACCGGTGTGGCAGCACTTGGTATCAGAAACCTCCTGGACCAAGATGCAGCGTATACAGAATGCTGCACTTCGTATAGCTACCGGATGTGCAAAAAGTTCCCCAGTCGAGCACTTGCATGCGGAGACACGATTATTACCAGTAAAAGAACACTGTCAGCTCCAGGCCCAACAATTTTTCATCAATATCATAAAGCAACCCAACCACCCCTCATGGAGAGTGCTGAACCCCGTCAGGGAGAGACGCATCAGAAAGCCATTCGCCGATGCTCCAAGCAAAGTCAATCTGCAAAGATGGCACGATTCCCAGCAAGAACGACTCCGTCTGTTGCGCGAGGAGCACACACAGTTCGTACGGTGTCATCTGGAAAAGGCGGCGGTAAAACCCATCCTGGGAGCGGTGCCGCCCCGGGTCTGCACATCCAAGTCTCAACTCGGAAGGAGGGCCAGATGCACCCTGGCATCGCTGCGCTGTGGTCCCTCTACTATGCTTATGGCATATGTTAGCAAGATTGACAGCACCAAATCGGACGTTTGCCCAGACTGTGGATGCCACGGCCACGATACGGCACATTTGTTTGATTGTCCGGAGAGGCCAACCACGCTGACCGCAATGGACCTATGGACGAATCCATTATTGGTCGCCCAGTTCCTCAACCTATGACAGTACCCTCGACGTGGCTGCAAAGAAGAAGAAGAAGGCTATTCCCATTCACCGTTTGCTACTTTGCAAGAAACTCGCCTCAAGGATGGACCCGTCACACACGTCGGAAAGTAACGCTGATGTTAGGAGAGTGAGAGGCTGCGCGATAGCTGTAAGCTATGATCGAGGAATTCAGCTCGACTTCGAGTAAGAAGGCAATTGTACAATTGCGGGACCATAGAGAATTTAATCTATGGATAAGAAACGCTCATACGTCCACCGATACCGCCGAAGACAATGCCGCGGGCGCATTCTGCGAGGAACTCAACACTTTGTTAGCCAGGATACCTTGCCAACATGCTGTTCTAGTGGGAATAAACGCAATCGCGCTGATAGGAATTGATCGTGAACCCGTAGTACTCGGTAAATGATTCTACAAAGTGAAGCAAACATCGGACAATGGTTAATGCCTTGTTGACTTATGTGAACGCAGTGCTCTGATTATTACACCAACATTCAAAAGTCATCGCCGCCATCGGCTTACGAGACAGGGATCAACCCAGCTATCAATCCAGCGAGGATTAAAAGAGAAAGCGAGGAGCCCATCCTCTCCAAAGGGCTGACACGACAAGTCTCAGAGATGAAGAATGTAGAGGGAAATTGCGGCAACGCGTTTCTATCCACATCGGAAAGCAGACTCCCGGTTGTTGAGCCAATGAAAGAGTTCGTCTACGCCACAGAGGGAATAATATCTACTTACTATAGTTGTACAATTTCGAAAAAATGTAGAACGAACAAAATTCGAAATTTTTTCGTTCGAAATATTTTTGAACAAACGAAAAATGAAAGAACATCGTTCAAAAAAATTTCGAACGAGCGAAAAATGAAAAAATTTCGTTCGAAAAAATTTCGAACGAACGAAAATCAAAAAATTTTCGTTCGAAAAGATTTCGAATGAACGAAAGTTGAAAAAAAATTTCGTTGGAAAAAATTTCGAACGAATGAATCTCGAAAAACTTTCAAGATTTCGGAGGTCGAACGAACGAAATTCGAAACTAATCGAAATTTCGATTTCTTTCGAAATTTCGTAATTTTTTCGAAATTCGTCGAAAATTTCGAACTTTTTTCGAAATTTGTCGGAATTTTCGAAGTTTTTTTTTCGGAATCTGTTCGAAAGTATTGCGAACAAACGAATTTCAAAAAAATTTCGAAAAATCGGATTTCGAACGAACAAAAACGAACGAAAAAAATTCGAAAAATGACATTTTTCGAAAATTTCGTTCGTGTACAACTATACTACTTACAACAGAGCTTGTGCTCCCCGAACTGCAGGAAACTTCGTGGAGGAGAGGCGTATGAGGGGAAGATTGCGACGGCAGCTTCACAGCGACCGCGAAGGAGAACCCGAGGAGAGCCTACCCGTTGTTACGACAGTATAGCGGCAAGATGAAGAAATGCTCTCCCGTCCTGAACACTATCAATGGAGTTGCAGTTGGCGATGCGACGCTGCTGGAAGGTTACTTCACATCACTACCGAATCGCCCAGCGCCATCAGTACCTCAGCGCCCGCATCTTCAGAGTGCACATTACAATGCTAGTGAGGGACCGTCGACTTAGTCTGAAGTGTTGAATTGTGTCCGGAAAAGGAAGAATGGAAAGACAGGTGGAGATGACAATATCACCGCCGTAAGCACTCCGTCCGTCTGGGATTCGTGAAATGACCATCACCATCCAAGCCATATGGATGAGCGAAAAGGTGCCTGATTCGTGTACAAATGCGATCATCGGACATCTTCACAAGAAATTATCCGTTTCGGGCCCCTAGAACTGCGCGTCATGTACAAATTTTTGATATGTATCGTTATTGAGCGGCTCAACAATCATCGTGAAAAGATGACCAGAGAAGAGCAAGCCGGTGGAGACGACAACAAAGCGACAACAAAGGCAGGCGGAGATGACAACATCACTGCTATAAGCACTCCGCCCGTCTGGGATTCGTGAAATGACCGACCTTATCCACGCCATATGGATGAGCGAAAGGATGCCTGATTCGTGAATACATGCTATAATCGCACATCCTCACAAGAAGTTATCCACCCTGGACCCCTAGAACTACAGGGGAATTTCTCTACTGTTTGTTATGATCAAGATTTTGGAATGTACCATTCTTAAGCGACTCATCAACCATTGTGAAGCAATGACCAGAGCAGAGCAAGCCGGTTTTCGACCTGGAAAATCAACCATCGACCAAAAGTGAATCGTAAGAAGAGTAGTTATTCGAAGCCACTATGGCGAGCTTTTTCAGACTTCGAAGCCGCATTCCGATCTCCTTATCGTGATCGATTACTCAACGCGCCGCGTGCCGATGGAGTTCCACAAAAGTATGCTCGACTTATCGAGGACACGGCAAAGGAACAAAAACAGTTCGTACACCTGTCGGATTTACGTCAGCTTTCAAGGTGAAAACAAGAATAAGGCAAGAAGCTGTCGCAGGAGGTTTTCTATTCAACTTCGCCGTTGATAGCATCATGCGTAGATTTGCATACCAGTTTCCTGTGGACGTGATCTTAACACCATCAGGTCGCTTCCTTGTCGACCTGGAGTACGCCGACGACATTGTGTTATTCGCTGAAAACAACGCAAAACTGCAAAGGACTGTGAACATCGTTTGAAAGTATGCCGCAGC
Source organism: Aplectana chamaeleonis (assembly GCA_029168955.1). NCBI lineage: Eukaryota > Metazoa > Nematoda > Chromadorea > Rhabditida > Cosmocercidae > Aplectana > Aplectana chamaeleonis. The sequence goes on along the minus strand of JAPDOI010000066.1, from coordinate 863,191 downwards.
CTATGGACTTCATCTTCGTTCCAACAAACGCAACGTTTCGTCTTCATCCCAACAAACGCAACGTTTCGTCTTTGTCCCGCCAAACGTAACCCCCCCCCCCTAGAGGCCTTCAACGGGAGTTTGCGTGGACGGACGACGTATCGAAGTTGTGGATGATTTCTAATATTTGGGATGTTTGCTGGAGAACGATGGTAGTTATGCAGCGGATATACAACTTTGTTCGAATGCTACATCTGCATTCAATTCTCTAACCAAGTGTTTAAGGAAGTCATGTTGCGCGATTACCTATCAGCAATTCACCCTATGTGCCATAGCAAAAATCTTTACAACGGACGTGCCATAACGAAGATATCTACAACAAAATCGACGCATTACATCAACGCTTGGCACGAGAGGCGCCAGTATCTCCCAACACCATCTCCAGTGGCGACTGAAGGTCGACTCAGACTGTTTGGGCATATTCTAATACCGCCAGATCTTATTATTCAACATGCTCTGAGAATACTTCCGAATCCTGCATGGAAACGGCCGCATGGACGTATGCGAAAGTTTTGAACGAAGGAATAAAAATCACTCAGCATTGAAAGGCAATTCAGACGCGATGTTTTACTTCGCAGCAAGTGGAATAGCGAACAATGGATGGATTGTGCTCAAATTTTGCCTGAGGTCTGCGACAATAGGACACGGCCGACTGCTAGGACGGCACGACTTAGCGATGAAATGGACTGACTGCGCCAAGCGGAAGCCAGTCGATTAAGTCAAAGTTAAGTCAAGTTGGTCATTACTGTTATTATTCTAGCCAATTTTTGCACTAACAGTATGGCTTTCTCCACACCCCCCCCCCCTCTCCTCTAATGGAAGCCCATTTTGGTTCTTGTTCCGATCTCCCAGCGGACTTCGAGGGGTCCGACCTCCCTCCTGTGACATCACACCTCACGTCGCAGCCTGACACTTGGAGCCTAGCTTGCTCAGATGAGTCCGGGCGGAGTAAGCAGCGGAGCGGTCGGTCATGGCAAAATACAACAACAATAAGGAGATTTTGACATGATAAACCCTACTTCGACCCGCTCAAAATGAGGGCGATAGCTTATACTTGACCACTCGAGCAGCTTTAACCTAACCCTTGCCCACACTATTGCTCGGACAACGCGCAAGGGTTCGAGCTCACAGTTCCGCAGAAGCTCAGCAGAACAACGATCCCTTCCCTCAATGACCGAATAACTCCATAACTTGAACGATCTCCTCCTCAAGCTTCCACTTTTAAGGCAAGAATTTCGGGATCCCCACCGGAAAATTTCATTTTGAGGCCAAATATTTATGACCCCCCTCACCACCCGCAGAGAATTGATAAACCCACGCTTGACCCCGAATGCGCATACTTAACCAGGGAGACAATATGAGCTAATCGCGAGATGTCAGTCGCGAGAATAGAACGAAATGTTCCTCCACCTCTGTTTTGATAGGACAGAAAGCCATCAGAGGGACGATCGTAGGAATTCTGGCCCAAATTTTAAAACTTTCGAATTTTAAGGAAATATAACAAAACCTGGACAGGATTTTTACCTACAAGCGAGGAGATTGAATAAATTTCTGACACTTCTTAAAAAAGATTTGTCATCAAAGGGGGAGAGGGGTAGTACCCCCGCCAAAGTCCGTCACAATACTCCGGATGATATTGCGTGTAGCTCATCGCTAACGACACCACCACTTAATGGACTATGCTCAATCGGGCAACACAAGTCGAGTCACCATAATGTGGGATGAAGGATAGCTACGAAGCTTCGTGCTTGCCTCTCGTCCTGTCACAGCGGGACGACTCGCGCCTCCCGGCTACGCATGGGCGTTATACGAAGGGTTCGCGATAAAAACGGATAGTCTTGTCCTCATGAGAAGGCGGATCTGGCCTTCACAGAAGTGAAAAAAAGTAAAAAGTTGGAGAAAAACACGTGCAAAAAGTTAGAGCGTCTAATTACTGGATGTCCGCCCGCCTCCCTTTGACGAGATTTTATTAATGCATTTTATGAATGCTAACGCCTCTTATTTTGCTCTCAAAGTAGTTGATAGCCTCCCAAAACAGCTGGGAACCACTTAAAACCAAAATAAAAGGCGACAAAACGAGCATTAATGAGAAACCCGTTAATTGAAGGCGGGCAGACACCCGGTAACTAGCCGTTGAAATTTATTCCGCCCGTTTTTTTTCGACGTTTCACCTAATTTCACTATTGTGATGGTCAGATATACCTTCTCATGAGAACAACATAACAATCGTTTTTATTGTAAACCCTGTAATTGAGCACACCGATGTGAACGTTCTCTATGGGTGGTGAATCGGATAGCAAAAATTTGAGCCAAGGAAATTTCTGGTGAGAATCGCGAATGTTTGGGCCCATCAACGGAAACTTGAGGGGATTGAGAAATTTCCAGAACGAAATCGGCCCAAGGGGGATGGGATCGCATTACGCTACGATCCTACACAACGAACCGCTTCACCCCGGCCTTGAGCCGTTCGCATAACCTACATTCCCCATGATGCGCGATGCAACAAAGTACCCATCATTTCTAAGAACTGGAAATCTGTATGGTGGCTGAGTACTGCTGCTGTCTCACACCGCAGCTGAAGCCGTGTGGAACGCAATGTAAGAATCGATTGACCACAATGTCTCATTAACTTATTCAACACGAACTGCACCTTATTGTCGGCTCGAGAGAACAGTGAGCGAGTTGACTTTTTGAAGCCTGCTTGGGAATGCTTGGGACAGAAGCACCTTAAACAATTCGTTTAGAAGACCTGATTGTTAAAAGGGACTGGACATCCATGAAATTAAAAGAAAAAAGAATACCAAAATTCGGAGTAGTCTATATAGCACAGGGAACGCATCGCACAAGGCAAATGATAAACGCGACGACATGATGGAACAGAGCAGCCAACTGTCGCGCCTCGTTCTCCACACGCATTACAGGTCTGAAAACCGCCAAAATCGAGTTGTTGAATAAAGCAACCTTAAAATTGAATGGTGTTCATTCGTTGGTCAAAGCCACAGCAAGGCGTGCCCTAGTGTTGTCCCTTCGGTTGAGCGCCACTCCACCCTCTATGTTGGAAATTTTCACACCCACCTCCCCTACTCAATTTCTATGGCATACTAAACAAGGTGCACACCCACGCCGCTTCGCGGCGTACTTGTGGTCGTGCTTTAAGATCTATGGATTATTTAAAGTGCAGGGCGGTGCCTCGCTGTGTTCAACAGCCTTAAAGCATCGTACGCGCAAAAAACGGTGTCTTACTTTTCTATGTTTTCGAGTAGGCAAACTCTTGAGGTAAGCCATAATAGCGAAGAAACCCCAAAAAAACTCCTGATTTGGATAAACGCGTTTGAAAACTTTTTGAAAAGTTGACTTTCCACCCCCTCCGTCGAATTCGGTGTGTCCACTGCAATAAGTTTTCCTGAACGTCTGAAGTGGTCTCACGCTTTAAACTTTCTAGGTGAGAAAATTTCTTTTGCCTTTCATCGCCATAACTTGCTTCAAAGTGGTTCGATTTCAATTTTGAAGTAAATTCTGAATCGCTTCCATTGAGCTCTATACGATAGTGTTAGAAAATAATATGTTGAACTTAAGAAATACATCGAGAGATGCAATATTTGCACCACATAATCCCTCACTATGAACTGGACAGTCGATCATGATAGCAGAAATCTTTCATGTTCTGATTTGTTGTCGACATGAATTTTGAAAGGAAATACACATTTCCCAACAGGATACGGGAGTTGCAATGGCTCTCTACATTTGCCTCACTGAGAGGACCACGAAAACTACCCCTGAAATTCATTTCGTCAATTTCGAAGCGAGATATGGCGATGTGGCGCTTTCTCTGAGAAATATTGCCGCGACTCTTCCGCTACTGCCCCGCGACTCCACCGTGATCCCGGACTGTTCGGCAACCCTCCAGCGACCCTTAACTTTTCCGCGGCTTTGCCGCGACTTCTTCGTGTGTCAAGCGTTCGCAAATCTACCGCGACTCTCTCAGGACTTTGCCGCGACCCTACCGCGATTCCACAAAAAGCCCCTTCTGCAGAAAAAGGACTTGTGCGCTACTGTATGTTTTCACGGAAATCAGTTACACTGTGCTCAATCAAGCTCACGAAGGGAACTTTCGCAATGCAGTGCATAGCCCTTTACAGTCTGACACAGATTCGGAAGAAGAATCTACGGAGGAAGTTATGACACACTTCTCCATGGATTGGTGAACATTTCGGTTTAGATTGATGTCCCGCTCAGTTCTTGAACTCATCGCAGAAAGGAACAGTTGAAGTAATAGGGTAATAGGCACGCACTAATCCTAATATATGCAGTAGAATGTTTTCTCATTGACACGGGAGGTCAATCACCAAGGCTGCATGCGTGGACAGTATGTGACAACCGGGTGTCAATTGTTAACGACGAGTGGCGATGACTAATTTCCGTTCATTGTCTCACACACACACACACACACACACACACACACACACACACACACACACACACACGCACGCACGCACACACGCACGCACGCACGCACGCACGCACGCACGCACGCACGCACACACACACGCACAAGAAGCAGCGTATAGTTAGTAGGACGTCCCTTCATCGATCAAGAAGCTCTAATAAACCTGGCGGTTTGCTTGCGTAGTTTGCGGTTAACTCGTGTTCAAAGGTGGTGGTTCACTCGCGTTGAAAAACCATTTACTACCACCCCTGGCTTTGGGAAAGTGACGACGGACCTCGATTTCGAATTTGGCGCCCGAAATAACCTCCTAGGGATTTGGCAAGGGAACGTGGAAAAAAATCTCGTGGATAGTTCCGATTTCTTCCGCGTTTCTGGGCTTTTTTTGGAAATCGGAATTCGAAATGCCCAAAACCATCGGAAATCGGAATTCCACTCATCCCTGGTGCAGATCGGTTTTCAACATTCGAGAATATCTCGAAATCATGATGATGATCCAAAAGAGATTGAAAAATGAGAAGGAGACCATTCACGCAATTTAACGTCTCCAAGGACACTAAAGCCAACGCTTAATGGAGGGCATCCGCGGACTCCTTCCCGATATTTATGTTCCATTGTTTGGTCTGATGAAAATCAGCCTTCTAGGACGGCGAGAAAACGGCTGAGCGAGGTAAAAGCTCAAGAAAACAGAGAGAGAGAGAGAGAGAGAGAGAGAGAGAGAGAGAGAGAGAGAGAGATAACTTGTATGGTAATAAATCGTAATCATATGTCGTGTGCTGCACTGTCAAACTGATTCTGATAATGTCACGAATTGATTCTGTTAGTTTCTACAGCACTTCTCTTATCTTTGGTACTGATCCGTGGATTACGGGATCACTAGTGGTTATTAGACGTTATACCTCAAACTTGGGTTTAATTTTCCAAGTTTGAGGTGTCACGTGCCCGAAAGATGCAGCTGAAGCAAACAAAAGAATTGACCAAACTGGTGGATCAAGCCGTGAAGGACGGCGGAGTTGATCGCGAAGGCGATCACTGTCGATCGACTTATCCCATGATCTAAATCTTATTCACGACTATCCCCATTGATATTCGAGAAGGAACCAATTCCTTCTTGCATATCAGTGGGGATAGTCGTGAATGAAATTTAGATCATGGGATGAGTCGATCGCCCAATTTACAGCTTCCAGCTCAATTTACAATTCGAAGAGCCTTAGGATGCGCATAACTCAAAAATAATTAAGGGTGCCTTGGAGTAAACTTGCTATGAGACCCTAAAAAGTCTGGTATGTCTTATTGATAGAATATTCACAAAGGAAAGCGCATGGAAGGAGTTAGGCTGATTGCTTGCGCCTGGCACGGCGCCCCAGTGATGACGTGAGCTATCTTTCGCGCAAGTCGCATGTACCAGTCGGACTGCTCCCATGCGCCTCCGATTCTGTGTATTTGATCAAAAATCCGTCTGGTATACACTGTTACAATCAAGTTAGCCAATGAACGCTCGAACAGGCAGAAGTTTCACTCTGCGTCTTTGCCACGCATAGCTATCCAGCACTGCGCAAGCAGCGACGCAGAAGAAAATCAGCTATCGCTTTGTGCTCCCAAACGACGGACCCGATTGGAACAATGTATACACTAGACAAAGCTTCTGCGAAAAAACCGCAAACCACTGAATTCGCAAGAGAAAACAACAACTTGACGCCTTACCAGCAGTCGCGACCGAGTGAACGCTGCATGTATATGCAACAGATTCATGTCGAAAAGCCTCTCCCCTAACGGCGTAGGATCACAAACAGTGACGATTTCCGGTGTCATAAGCTGAAGAGCAGCAAGAAACATTGCGCAGCAGAAATAAATATTAGCAAAAAAGACCTACAGCGCACAGCTCATGTATGGCAAAAAACAGAGGAATATCCGGGCACCACTGGAGCCGACCACACGCATTGCCAATATCTGAACCATCATCGAGGCAAAAAATGCAACGAGGCGGCAGGCTGAAACAGCAAATATAGAAAGGGCAAACGACCCCACTAAAAGGCATCGTTCGCGCTGAAAACCAATTTCCATTTTCAGGCTTAATTCCATGAATGGGCCCGGTAGACCACACTGGTAAACTTTGGCGCGTCAAAAAAGTAGGGTTATGAGGTTGGAAGGGGTTAAAGATGAGGAGCCGCCACCAGTTCTCACCAGTCATCTATCACTTTTTCATAGAATGTTGATGCAACCGTCAGACAAAATGAGAAACAGTTACGGCCTAAACTCCACATGCAGAAAAACGTCGAAAATGACAGTGACGATGCCTCCAGAAGCAGAAAAACTTCGAAAACGATTTTGGCGCGAAATTCAAATCCGTATTTATAATCTGTTGCAATTGACTTTGCTTTACAAATAGAGGTATTTCATGGGACCTCTCGACATTTTCGTTCACTAGAGAGGCCAAGCTACACAAAAACATCAAAAAAATAATATACGGTTTTCTGCGCGTACGATGCCTTTAAATCGTCAAGCTATACTATGTATCACTGAGATAGCTCCGAACATGTGTAAAATACACACGTGTATAGAGATTCAAGAAGCCTGCCGAAAATGCCATGAATAATCTCAGGTGACTAAACTGGCAGCGGGACGTTCTGTCCCAAGGAGGGCGGAGTCTACGCGAGGTGCGAGCGAGGTGTGAATTACGGGAGTCGTCGACTCGGACTAATTACCGCACTTTGCTCACTGCTAGGGCCAGACATTGTCAAACGAGACGCTATTCTCTAACGAAAGACCATTTTGAGCGAAATAAATAATACTTCTTGTTGAAGCAAAGCATATCAGGATTGTTGAAAAAAACTTAATCTGATGATTAGAATGTTAATAATATTATATTATTGATAAGAGAAGTGACATATAGACATAGGCATTCGACTTTAGTACGTAATGATTCAACAATTATAATATTGCATTTTCAGAACATCTCGAATCAATGGATAAATCGAAAAACCTACCATATTTTTAGAGAGATGCATGTTCTTCCATTTTTCATATCTAATTTTTGGGGTGTAGTCCTAATACAGGTGTACTTCTATTTTTCAGCCTCATTTTCCGAAAAGCCCATGGTGGAAATACAGTGGACATTATCGCAACTAAACTATAAAATCGCGATCAACAACCACCAAGTTAGATTGAGTGATTGTTTCCCCACTCATAAATATTATCTTCTTCTAAGGCCCTAGTTATACACCAGCGATTTGCCGGCGCTGGCTTCCGCGGCATGTCTGCTATTAGTCAATTTCGAAATATGACCAATCGCAGACGTCCCGCAAAAACCAGCGACACCGAATCACCGAAGCAAAACTAGGGCCTAAGGCTCGGTCCATACGTGGCGAGAGCGTGCGATTACGCAAAATCGATGGTCATCGTGGGCATACGATTCGCTAGCCGCTCACAGGCGCTCCTTCTCGCGCGCCCTCGCCCGCTCGCTCTCGCGCGCTTACGCCAGCACCACGAAGCAAGCAGCAAGTTTCAAGCTTACTGCTCCATCACTAAAGCAGGTGGCACTAAACCTAAAGCAGAACTACTGTCCTTGTTTTAATAGTCCCACCACGGAAGTCGAAAACCGTGGGAAATCATCAGCCGTTACGCCGACTCGAGCGATTGATCACCCGATCAAACGTTTCCAATCGAATCAACAAGCGGTGGGGAGTGTTTGCCTGTGCTAATTTTCGGGCAGCGTTGAGGAGCGTCGAGAGGCGCACAACAGCGGGAGTGCCCGCTCTCGCGACGTATGGACGGAGCCTAAGCCTTGTTTTGCAGACAAAATGTTTATTCCCCATCCTTTTCCGAACTGTGCTAGTAATAGAGGTGTACTTCGGAAAGAGGGTTTACTTCTATTATTCAAAGTTCTCTTTTTTTGTATTTCAAATGGGGGGTTCTTCTAATAGAGAAAATACTGTGTTTGGATTTTTTTAAAGACTAAATGGTTTCAAATAATGACGTTGTGATATTCTCGAATTGTAGAATAAATTCGGCTAGGTCTTCTCAATATTTTCCAGAGAAATGCTTCTGGAAACCTGCTTTTAATTCAATTCAAATGAAGATGTGGAAGCCTCCTAAAATTACGTGTATGGGAGGTTCGACCTCGGTCATCACAGATAGGCACAAGTTGCCAAAGGAAGACCGTTCACACTAATATTGCACAATGCTCAAAGACACCCGAAGAATATCTTTGACACAAGCACGCAACAACGCTTTTACCTGTGTTTGCATTGTTGGATAGCGTCTCGTATAACAATGTCTGGCCCTAGCAGTGAGTAAAGTGCGGTAATTAGTCCGAGTCGACGACTCCCGTAATTCACGCTTCGCTCGCACCTCGCCTAGGCTCCGCCCCCCCCCTTGGGACAGAACGTCCGCCACCCGGCGTAGTGACAGGAGGCGCTGCTGTTCGTCGTATACGGTCGGGTTCGATCCCCTTCTTCTTCTTTGCAGCCACAGAGAGGGGTTCTGTCATAGGTTCAGAAACTCGGCCACTAGCACTGGGTTCGTCCACAGATCCATTGTCGTTAGTGTAGTCGGTCTCTTCGGGCAATTGAACAGGTGCGCAGTAGTATGCCCTTGACTACCGCGATCAGGACACTCGTCAGGTTTGCTGTTATCAATTCTATGCAAATATGACATAAGCATGGGGGAGTGTCCACAGCGTAACGATGCAAGGGTAAACCTGGCACGCCTGCCATGTTTCATCTCTGTCTCGCTGACCTTCGGAGGTGCGACTCCCAGGATTGAGTTTATGGCAACTCTGCTCAAATGTTCCTTCACAAATCGGGTATGCTCCGCGCGCAAGAGACGGAGGCGTTCTTGTTGTGCTTCGGTCCATCTCTGCACATCTACTTTCGACGGAGCATCAGCGAAAGGATTTCTGAAACAACTCTCTCTCTCACCGGGTTTAGTACTCTTCGCGATGGATGATTCGGCTGCTTCACGACGTTAATGTACATTTGTTGCGCCTGGAGTTGGCAGTGGTCTCTAACTGGCAATATGCGAGCTTCGGCGTGTAAGTGCTCAATTGGAGAGCTTTTAGAACAGCCTGTTGAAATTCGCAGAGCACAATTTTGGACGCGCTGCAGCTTGGACCAAGATGAGTCCAACACGATGTGCTGCCAGACTGGCGCAGCATACTCCAAGGTAGGCTGCACAATAGCCTTATACGTGGTCAGGATAGTTTCTTTATTGCATCCCCAGGACGTTCCACCTAGAGCACGCAGGACATTGAGTCTTGTTTTCACTGTGGCTTGCTTCTGCTCAGTGTTCTTATGAAACTTCAACGAAGGATCCAACACGAGTCCAAGTAGTTTGGGGAATCGGGTGGCCGGAAATTGAGTTTCGTCCCATTTCACCGTAGGATGGGCACTGTGGTCTGCATTATCAGTGAAAAAGACGGTGACGGATGATTTGGAGGCAGAGACTGTGAGCATTTTGCGATCGAAGAAACATTTCAACTCGATCAAGTAGTCATTGATCTTACTGGCGGCTACCTTAATATCGCGATCTCGGCACAGAATAGTAATATCATCCGCGTATGCAACGACCTTGATGTCTTGAGGGGGAACGGGCAGATCTTCTAGATATAAACTGAAAAGTGCAGGCGATAAAACTTCTCCTTGAGGGAGACCAGCGGCGATGGGGATGCTATTTGAAACATGTCCCTAGAATAGCACATTTGCCCGACGTCCTTTAGTGAAGGCAGTTACCCACCGCTTCTGCCATGGCTTAATGGTAGACTTCAGCAGACTCTCTGATAGTAGGCCTTCTTCTTCTTCTTCTGCAGCCTCAAAAAGGTTTTTGTCGTAGGTTGATGAACTGGGCGGCCTTCACAGGATTCGTCCAAAGGTCCATTGTGGTTAAGGAGGTAGTTCTCTTCGGGCACATGAGCAAGTGCGCCGTGTCGTGTACGGGAGCACCACAGTCCGGGCATGCGTCTGGTCGGCTGCTGTCGATCTTATTGACGTACGACATGAGCAGAATAGAATGACCACAGCGCAGCGAGGCAAGAGCACATCTGGCTCGTCTGCCGAGTTGAGACTCGGACTCGCAAACCCGAGGCGGCACTGTTCCCAAGATAGGGTTCACAGCCACCTTCGCTAGATATCCTCGAACAAACTGGGTAAGCTCCTCACGCAAAAGACGAAGTCTTTCCATGCTGGAGTCGGCCCATCTCTGTACATCAACTTTACGAGGAGCATCAACGAACGGCGTCCTGATCGACCTCTCTCTTATGGGCCTTCATGATTCTCTTTGACGGATGATTCGGCTGTCTCAGATCATTAATATACATCTGCTGTGCCTGGAGCTCACAATGCTCCTTGACCGGCAATATGCAGGCCTCCGCGTAAAGATCTCCACCGGGGAACTCCTTGCACAACCGGTAGCAAATCTAAGCGCAGCTTACTGTAAACGCTGCAGCTTATTCCAGGAGCTGTCAGACACCAGGTGCTGCCACACTGGTGCCGCATATTCCAGAGCCGGCTGAAGTATTGCTCTGTAGGTTCTCAATATAGTCTCTCGGCTGCTTCCCCATGATGTTCCTCCGAGAGCTCTCAAGGTATTAAGCCTAGCCTTGACGACTGTTTGTTTCTGTTCCGCGTTTTTGTGGAACTTCAGTGACGGATCAAGAATAAGGCCAAGCAGCTTGGGGAATTTTGCTGCTGGCAACAGGTCACCATCCCATTTGTCATCTGGATGGGCACTGTGTTCCTTGGTGTTTGTTGTAAACACTGAAACAGAGGATTTTGCAGCAGAGACTGTGAGCATCATATTATCGAGAAAGAGCTTCAACTCGACGAGATACGCGCTGATCTTGTTAACGGCTATCTGCAGGTCACAATCCTGGCACATGATGGTGATGTCGTCGGCATACATAACAATCTTTACATCATTGGGAGGCTCGGGAATGTCTTCAAGATACAGGCTGAATAGGGCAGGGGACAACACTCCGCCTTGCGGAACACCGGCTGCTATTGAAATGCTATCGGATACGTGATTCTGAAACAGAACCTTAGCCCGGCGGCCTTTCGTGAACGCTGCAATCCATCACTTCTGCCATAATGGTAGCGACGACTTGAACAGTTTCTCGGACAGCAGTCCCAAGTTAACAGAGTCAAACGCTTTGCTCAGGTCGAGGGCGACGGCCACCGTTCTCAGGGGCTTTCTCATGTTGAACCCATCGACCGCAAAGCTCACGATCTCCAATAGAGCAGTAGTAGTAGAGTGAAGTTTCCTGAACCAATGCTGATGCTGCTGTCGCTCATTTTGATCAGCCAGGTCCGTCACGATCAACTTTTCAGCTAATTTAGCGACGGGCGATAACAGGCTTATTGGTCGAAAGCCTTTTCCGTGCTTTGGGACTTGCCTGGCTTTGGCAACGGTCCCACATTGGCTGTCTTCCAAGCTTGGGGTAGAGTGCAGGTCCGGAAAAAAAGTGTTAATGATATCTGCGAGCATCGGTAGAAGTTCCGTGGGAAGCTTCTTCAGGACGGCTGGGGAGATACCGTCAGGTCCGGTAGCCTTCGAATTCCGCATTTCTTTGATAGCCTTCTCTACTTGTGTGAGAGTAAAGGCCTCAGATGCGTTCATGAGCGGCAACCGGCTCAGCTCTCTAACCGTGACTCTGTTTTGCACGCCTCGCTTGGTACGTGTGATGAAAAAATTCTTGCCGAGTGCGTAAGCAGCCGCTTTCCCTGATTTGAAGACGTTCTCCTCGAACTCAATAGTGGAGCTCATCGGGGGAGCGGACATTCCGGAAATTTCCCTCAACACTTTCCACGTCGTAGTTCCGTCCGCCTTGAAATTCAGCTTTTCAGTGAACTTCTCCCAGCATGCTCTCTTGTTCTTATCCTTCTTCTTCTTCTTCTTTGCAGCCGCAGGAAGGTTTTTGTCAAAGGTTGAAGAAACGGGCGACTGAAACCGGATTCGTCCACAAATCCATTGTTGTAAGAGTGGTAGGCCTCTTTGGGAATTCGAATAGGTGTTCAGTTGTGTGGCCACGGCTACCACAGTCCGGGCACTCATCCGGCTTACTGCGATCGATCTTATGCAAGAATGACATTAGCATAGGGGAATGACCGCAGCGTAACGAGGCAAGGGTACTTCTAGTCCGCCTACCGAGTTCCATCTCGGTGTCGCTGACTATGGGTGGTGCGACCCCCAATATGGGATTGACGGTCATCCTACTCAAGTGATCCGTGACGAACTTGGTGTGCTCCGCACGTAAAAGACGCAGACGATCCAGTTGGGAGTCCGTCCATCTTTGTATATTAACTTTCTCGGGAGCATCCGCAAAAGGCCTTCTGATATGTCTCTCTCTCACGGGATTCATGATCCTTCTTAATGGGTGGTCAGGCTGATTGACAATGTTAATAACCAGTTGCTGCGCTTGGAGTTGGCAGTGCTCCTTAACTGGCAGAATTCGGGCTTCATCATGAAGATGTTCCACTGGGGTGCTTTTAGCACACCCTGTGGCAATCCGAAGAGCAGCATTTTAGACTCGCTGCATCTTTGTCCACGATGAATCCGATATCATGTGCTGCCATACCAGTGCAGCGTACTCCAACGCCGGCTGCAATATAGCCTTGTAGGTGGTCAAAATTGTCTCCTTGCTACTTCCCCACGACGTTCCTCCCAGAGCTCGTAGGACGTTGAGCTTTGCTTTCACTGTAGCCTGTTTCTGCTCAGTATTCTTGTGGAACCTCAACGAAGGATCCAATACTAGGCCGAGCAGCTTAGGAAAACGTGCAGCAGGCAGACGAGCGTCTTCCCAATTCACAACGGGGTGAGCGCAGTGTTCCTTAGGGTCAGTGGAGAAAACTGATACAGATGATTTAGCGGCAGATACAGTGAGCATCATATCATCGAGAAAGCTCTTCAGAACGATGAGGTCTTGCGATCTTGCGTGCAGCTACATTAATGTCTCTGTCCCGGCAAAAGATGGTGATGTCATCCGCATACGCAACGACTTTGATGTCACTTGGGGGGACGGGCAAATCTTCCAGGTACAGACTGAACAGAGCAGGCGATATGACTCCTCCTTGAGGGACACCGGCAGCGATCGGGATGCTATTAGAGACATGTCCCTGAAACAGCACTTTGCTCGGCGCCCTTTGATGAGTGCTGTAATCCATCGCTTCTGCCAAGGCGGGATGGTGGACCTCAATAGCTTCTCAGACAGTATGCCCAAGTTGACAGTGTCAAACGCCTTCGTGAGGTCCAGGGCTACTCCAACAGTGCCTTGAGGTTTGGTGGCGTTGAAGCCATCCAAAACATAGCTCACAATCTCCAGCAGCGCCGTGGTGGTAGAGTGTAATTTGCGGAATCCATGCTGGTGCTGCTGATTGTTAGTATGCTCGGCAAGCTCCTTGACGACCAGTTTCTCAGCGACCTCTGCGATTGGTGATAACAGACTTATTGGCCTGTATCCCTTAGCCGTCGATGATGATTTACCTGCCTTAGGCAACGGAACGACGCTTGCCATTTTCCAGTCTTGGGGTACGATGCACGTGCGAAAGGATGTGTTGATGACGTCAGCCAGGAATGGCATAATCTCAGTCGGCAGTTTCTTCAAGATCGCTGGACTAATGCCATCCGGCCCTACAGCCTTCGAGTTGCGCATCTCTTTTACCACCTTTTCAATCTGCGCGGGCGTCACTGCTTCTGCTTCATTCATGAGTGGCAACTTACAGAGCTCTCTTACAGTCACTCAATTTTGTTTCCCTCTCTTAGCCTGAGTTATGAAAAAATTCTTTCCGAGAGCAGTTGCAGCCTCCTTTCCCGATTTGAAGACTCCATTCTCGAACTCGATCGTAGAATAGTTGGTGGAGGTGCTCTTGTCCGAGATCTTCTTTAGAACTTTCCAAGTTGACGCTCCATCACTCTTGAAATTCATCTTCTCCGTGAATTTCTCCCAACACTCCTTCTTGTGCTTGTCCAGATCTCGCTTAATCTCGCTATCCAGCTCACCAATGGTCGGATCCAGGTGATCTGCCACTCTCTTTGCATCCCTTGTCCTTATCTTCTCCAAGATTTCCCTGGTGACATTGGGAAAGAAGGTCTTAACTCGGCCCTCCGGAATGGCGGCTTTCATTGCCTTGCGAATCGCGTCCGTCAAGTGACGCTCTTTCTGGTGCACGTTTCCATTGCATGGGTAGTCATCCACATGGCGAAGTGCCACCTCCCTGAACAAGCGCCAGTCTGCAAGGCAAAGATTAAGATAAGACCTTTGACGGATACCTGAATAAGGAGCAAGAGAATTAGAGAGATCGACATGGACAAAAACGGGGATATGATCACTGGACAGAGTTGTAGCGGTAGACCAAGAGCAGGCAATGGAGAGATTAGATGATACAAGAGAGATGTCTGGACTAGAGGATCGGCCGTTGGCCGGGAGACGAGTGGGCTGATCATCGTTGAGAATGACCAGATCGCACTCCTCCGCCCATTCTTCGACGTCTTCTCCTCTAGCGTCAGTGTCAAGCGACGAGCAGAATGTATGAGCATTGAAATCGCCTGCGAAGACAACAGAGGGTGAAAGAGAGCAGTTGTACAACTGCTTGAGTGAGGGAATAGGGTCATAAGATTGGGGACAGGACGTGGTAGGAGGGATATAGATATTAGAAAGAGATATAGGTGTTTTAGGAGGGAGATGGATAGGTAGGTACTCGAGAGTACCGTCCTTTGGTGTGTTTGGTATGATATGAGAGGGTGGATTTGATAATACGAAAGTGGAAACTCCTCCGCCGAGAGCTGACCTTGGAGCATGATAAGCAGTGTAGCCAGGAATGTTAGGGTGACGTGCGGTAGTAGAAGGAGAAAGTTTGGTTTCCTGAACCATTATGACATCAGGATGATGAGTACGAGCAAAAAGAGAGAGTTCAGACAACTGGGCACGAAGGCCATTGAGGTTAATATGCACACTAGAGAGGGGGCGGTTGGTAAATGAGGAATCAGAGTTACTGGGGGCAGAGCACAGAACACAACGGAAGAAAGGATCGTGATGCCTCACAGAACTGAGACCCGAACAGGAGAGATGCACCCACCTTTGGCATCCAAAGCACTGGACGCTTGTTTTCCTCCATGTGACACCCTTGCCGCACGTGGCGCATAGGTACTTCTGAGCGGGTCCAGGATTCCTCTCCACGCCGGCCCTTAGCAGTAGAATCCGAAGGAGAGCTGCGGCCGGCCAGCACCTCTCCCATGACAAAAACCCTCTTCGTGGAGGGGATGACGTCTGTTTGCACGGAGGTGATCTTCTTTCCTCCACACTGCCACGGCACGAACGTACGACATCTCGGCAGCACCTGGTGACGCTGAAGAGCTTTTTCGACGACAAGATGCCAAAGATCTCCGCATCCGAGTCATCAGCCTTCAGTTCATCGAAATCCTTTGCTCATACCATCGCCTTCCTTTCAATATGAGCGAATTACACAAGATGCCTTACTGCAAGCGCGGTCATATGAGCGGTTCGTGCTCAATTGTCCCTTAATGACACAGTTCAACCTCAGAATCGAATTTTTATTTTCTTGCTTGTCTTAGACAGAATTTCACGCTGATCACAGTGATGTCCCCGGAATCGCTCAGAACTCACTACTAACAGAGTAATGGCTCCTCAAAGATTCTGAATCTGAACGGCGGGAAGTTCGCGGACGTGTTGTCCCGAGCCTGTTTTTCCTCGTTATTCGCAGCCATAATTTTGAAACAGGTCCCAGTATAAAGCCAGACCGAAAACAAGCGGAAGAACATAGATTGGGATCAAAATCGATCGCGCTTCTCTTCAGTATTGAGACCGGAAGCTTGTCGGTGGGCGTTACCCATTTTCTCTCCCACTTTTTCCCCCTTTTTCTCGCTTCATTGAGCGAATTGAAATTTCGGGCTTGGCAGGGTTGCTATACACGGTGGCCGGAATACAATATCGAGAATTACCCCTGAGCTTGGACTGTGCCTTTAAGGTAACAGGTTTCAAGAAACTAATAATAATACTATTTCATATACTTTACCACTCTAACGTTCATGAATTACAACGACCGGGGTGGAGTGGTGCTCCCAATTTTCGCTTCAACCTCTACCCCCCCCCCCCAGACCACGAGGACCAGACCCCTCCCCCTTTTGAGGCCTCAAACCTCGCGCCGTACCCTGGTCCGAGAAGATCACAACACTGCTGACTGAGTTCAAGCAGAAACGCTAAAGAGAATTCACTGAGTCTAGCAACTTCACCAAGGGATGACGAATTCATGATCAGCACATCGAAAAACCACTCCGGGTAAAGATTCAGCGAAATCTAAAACATCGATCTACGGTATAAATACCGTAACCTAACGTAATCTTCCGAAAAAAATAGAAAACGGGCCTCACAGTCGCGTTCAGCACCTCAAATGTTCTCTTTGGACAATGTTCGGACGGAGAAAATTCTGGCAGTAAGCGGCAAAGCACACAAAAATACCAAATCTGATGAATTCTATTGGACAAAATCAACTAATACAAATCTTTTGTCCTGTTTTGCTATTAAATGACCGGAATTTCAGCAAAAAACACCTCTTATCAGGTCGAAGAACCGAAGCGGTCACTCTTGGCAAGCGGTACCCTCTGGAATCCTTCTTTGCTGCGGATTTCCTGCTACGTACTTTATCTGAAAAAACAACCTCAAAACAAAAAAAAACATCTTTATGTGCTGTTAACTAGGCATGCCGAAACAAGCGTCTATACCTTCACCATGTCGCTCTTTCCAACGCTGTAAGGCTGCATCAAACGTGGCGCCTTTCTGATCAGGAGCTTGATTGAACCATTTTTCTGGACTAGACACTAACACCTTCTCCTCATCAGTGAGATCAACATGAAATCCTTCCACAGCCATACATACATATGAAAACCAGACACTGAAACCGGAATTAGTACATTTCAGACATTACGGCCAAGCGATAGCAGAAAAACAACTTCGTGATTAGTTTTCAATCAAAATGTAAGAGACACTGAATCTGTATTTCAATTCAGAACCAATTCCAGAGATATTTGGCATATCCATGGAAACCCAATATCCAACGAAATTTCGAAAAAAAATCTTGATAGCCATGCCCCAAGCAAGGAGAAATCAGGCTGTTGCACAGGGCAATGGAGTTGGCGGTCGCATAATTTTTCGCCGAAAACTAGAAACTATACAAAATCGTGATTTCTCGGAGCAATAAGAGTCCATTCAAGGACCTCGCTCCTCCCCGGTTCAAGCCTTACCCCTACCCTTAGGGATAGATTGTGACGTTGATGTCCTTACGGCTGATGTCAGGAATCGAACCATCTCCAGTGGATTTGCCAAAAGGTCAAAACCAGCAGACTGCTGTTCCAGCACAGACGAAAACTTGAACCAGTTCGCTTTTTTGAAATCAACGAACGTGGTTCTCGGTGAGGAAGATATGAGGGCCTCCCTTTTGAACTCCATCAGGATCAGTAGGTGGTCACTCGCCCCTGTGTTCACGGTGTCCCAAACTACTGACGATGCTAAGTCCTGTGAGCACAGCGAGAGGTCCGGTGACGAGGGTCTTCCATATCGGCTTCCTAGTAGGGTGAGGGGCATCATTGAGAATCACGAAATTGGACTGCGTTAACTCCTCTTCAAGGTCCAGTCCACGTTGGTCCTCTTCATCCTCTCACTATAGAGGGCTTTGCGCGTTGAAATCTCCCATGACGATTGTAGATTTCCCGCATGTCAGGAATTGGGCGATAGACAGCTCGTATGAGGGTGGGCATGAGAATCTTGGCGGAGAGTAGAGGTTGTGAATGTGAACAGAACCAGCCTTCGTTTCCACAGCTATGGAGATGCATTCCATGGTGCCATCGCTAGTTGTTGGAGTGATCACACTGCACTGTAAGTCGCTTCTAACCAGAAAAGCCACACCTCCATCAGAGCTCGTTCTATCGTTTCTCAGGCATGTGTAGCCTCGAACAACCGGTGATCCGTGATTGGGATCCAGATTAGTCTCTTGAAGTCCCACAATGCCAGCTCCTATGCGGTATGCGAGAGTTTCTAGTTCCGCTGATTTGTTTCGAGAACCATTGATATTCCGTTGGATTATTTTCAGAGAACCGGGACTTGAACGTTGAGGTTCAGATGCCGGCACGGCTACTCAGTTCGGGCACACGTATGAGCTGTCCGCATCCTTGAAGGACTTGAGACCGGAACATTTCCTCAAAAGAGTCCATTTCCTGCACTTAATACATTGGACGCTCCCTGCAGCTGCCGAAGTACCACACTGGGTACAGGGCCATCGAATCCGACGAGGGGGTCCAGGGTTTGCTTCGATTCCGGCACGGATGAGTAGACAACGAATCAGCAGCGCCGGTTTATGCTGACCCACAACCGAAAAAATTGGCTCCAGGACTCGCGAACAGTGAATTCTAGGAGGTATCTCAGGCAATAGCAGGCCTTGAGCCCACCCCGAATGCACCCAGAGTCGCGTCCATGTTGCGCTCAGGGTGACAAATTTGGCAATTTCCGGGCCACATATGTTGCGATCCAGGCCGCATACGTTGCGCTCTGGGTGCTACCGACGAGAGTTGCGCCCCGGGCGCATACTATAAACCGATTTAAGCTACACAGTTGCAAAATTGATACCTCGAAGTGGTTCAGACCAGGGATGAGCAGAATAAAAATATGAAATTTCTGAGATCGGTTTTCGGGTTTCTGAACAAAAGTTTTTTTCTCGAGTTTCGGAAATCGGGCGCGAAACGCCTGAAAACACGCGGAAATGCGGGTTTCGGAACGCAAAACTCCGCTCATCCCTGGTTCAGACGCTTCGCTGATCGATTATCGCACCCATTTTAGCTAATCGATTTTTCAAGGAAGAATCCAACGATTTCCACACATTCACCGAATTACCCCACTCTACTGAATTTCCTTGGGAAATCGTTGCCTAAATTAGAGCGAACAGATAGGTATCATCTGGTACCAAGCCAAATTTATTCTGTTCCCTTGCGCGCTTGTGCGGAGCGAGGGTAGAGTCAGCGAGAAGGTGTGTTAAGAAGGAGACGCAGCGTACGGCAGCATATGCACGCGATGAATGGCAATAAATTTCACTAGGAAACAGATGATAAGCTGAATATCGTATTTTAGAATACTCAAAATGCGTATTGAATCCAATTAACCCTTCCGAATCAATTGACTTTCCGATTTCGGACTTTTTGATTTTTCGTAGTGGATGATTAAGTTTAAATATCCGAGCGATTCGTTTTTCTCATTTTTTCCAAATTGTTGAATAAATCCGAAAAATTCCCTTCATGAATATTTGCAAAATGCGTTCGGAAAGTCATGTTAAAGTTTCATTTTTTGAATACAGTCCTAATACAGCACAAATATGAAGAATATAGTGAATTCTAGGATGGTCGAATATTGAGCACAAATGAAGCAGAGGAAATCAATTACAAGCCCACACGAGAAACAGTTAGAATCCCACTAAAAAATCGCAGGAAGCCCAGATGCTCTTCCTTGTTTCAATTGATTCATCCTATTTCGAAATGCGCGCGTCAGTCAAGGCATGTGGCCCGGAGAGCAACCTGAACGCACTGCTCGTTGCAATCACAACCGGCACGCGCCGCAAGTTCGAATATAACCTGCTCTGCGTTTCGGTTGCAGTGGGCGGGGAGAGGAGGAGCCGGTTGCGCCCGGGGCCTGCTATTGTCTGAGATAGTTGGGGACCTTTTACTTCGGAAGGATGACGGCAGTTGTAGACGACTTCTTCTTGCGCGTACGCTCTTGCCAACGAGTAGGCAATCCTCCATAAGCAGGACTCCGCTGTGAGAGCTCCAAGCACCGATTAAAGTATGTGGGACCTAACTCAGAGTGCGCCGAGCTCGGGAAATCTGTGTTGGACCCAATATGGAGTGCGCTAAGCGCCGTAGAAAGTGTGTGGGACCCAGGTGGGAGTGCGCAGAGCCGGGAACGTGTGCAAGACTCCGCTGGGAGAGCGCCAAACGCCGATAAGTGTGTGAGACCTAACTGGGAGTGCGCCAAAAAAAAACTGTGTTGGATCCAACTTGGAGTGCTCCAAGCGCCGGGGAAAATGTGTCGGACCCAACTGATTTTGCAATGATTCAATTATTTTATGCGTCACAATACACGACTACAAGTGCGCCGCGAAGCGGCGTGGGTGTGCACCTTGAATATAATATTGCTTATGTGATATATCACATGACGATCATGTAATAAATGAGTGAACCAATGAATAAGGAGTGCTCGCAGGCCTGACGTAAATAACTCACCCAAAGTCGTAATCTTTTGCACCCCTTTTCAAAGTCCAAACGGTCGACGTTTTATTACGCTCGAGCTTCGCCCAAGGGGTTTCTGAGAGGACGATTAAGAGGCCCATCATAAGTTTTCAGAGAACCATGGTCGGCAGACGGCACGCACACCGTGATAAGTCAATGTTTTGGGTTTGGCTCAAGCTTTGGCGATGGGATTAATTCGCATGCTAATTAAGAATACATGGTTCCTTTTACGATATCGAATGGTTATGGTAGGTCTTGACAGATCTAGAGTCATTTAAATTCTTTCACAGAACAAAATTTACGAACTCGATCCATTGCGGACCTGGGCGGAGAACCCGTTGATGCCAGAAGACGTTGAAGCTAGGACTTTTACAGTCGCCACCGTCCACCGTTACAGACAATCGTGGCCGGACCTTTTCGCCATCCATTGGCAGTAAGCCAAAAGAGCGAAGCGAATGCTCCAGAAAATGACTACTGTAGAGGTGGACGTTCATGACCGTCCATCTTCGCATCGATGGACATGGTCGCTCACGTTACCATCGATGTACTCATTTCTCGTGGCATCGATGAACGTGGGCGGCCATGTTAGCACGATGGATATGGATGGTCATGATAACACTATCCCTTAGTATCAAGTAAACACTAGAGGGTATGTAAGCTAGTGAGCGTATGTGGTATGTCTCACTTGGCGTACGCTCTCCGGAAGGGAGAAGAAGAATAAACGACTCTACCGACTGCTGCCCACCTTTACCAAGATAGAAGACTCCAACGGTACAACGACTCTACTGCCTGCTGCTCTACTCCCACGATACACTACCGAGAGCGGACACGGATGTTTGGGTCTAATTTTTTCTGTTTGTGAGCAGTTTATTATTTACTCAGATTCCGATAAATCGAATAGACCATACGTATAAGGCCGCGATGTGGATCAAAACAGCAGGTTAGCGAGTGGAAAGTACACTTGCTCAACAGAATCTACTCAGGTGAAACCAAACTTGTGCTCAGCGTCTAAGAATACTTCTTCGTCTGAATTTCCTACTAATTTCGGGTCAAAGGCGTAGGCATGCAAATGGCGAGGAGGTAGTGATGGATCATTTGATCATATGTGGTATGTCTCACTCGGCGTACGCTCTCCGGAAGGGAGAAGAAGAATAAACGACTCTACTGATTGCTGCCCACCTTTACCAAGCTCACCGATTGAGCACCTTCACGCCGAGGCCCGTATCTTGCCAGTGAAAGAGCATTGTCAGCTCCAGGCTCAGCAGATGTTTATTAATGTCCTTAAGCAACCTAATCATCCGTCGAGAAGACTATTAAATCCAGTGAGAGAGATCGATCAGAGTGCCGTTTGCGCTGCCGAGATGTCGTACGTTCGTGCCGTGGCAGTGTGGAGGAAAGAAGATCGCCTCCGTGCAAACCGACGTCATCCCCTCCACAAAGAGGGTTTTTGTCATGGGAGAGGTGCTGGCCGGCCGCAACTCTCCTTCGGATTCTCCTACAAAGGGCCGGCGTGGAGAGGAATCCTGGACCCGCTCAGAAGTACCAATGCGCCACGTGCGGAGAGGATGTAAACTGGAGACATGCCAGCGTCCAGTGCTTCGGATGCCAAAGGTGGGTGCATCTCTCCTGTTCGGGTCTCAGTTCTGTGAGGCATCATAACTCATCTTTTCGTTGTGTGTTATGCTCCTCACCTTCCATCTCAGATTCCTCTATCTCAAATCGCCCCCTTTCCATTGTGCATATCAATCTAAACGGCCTTCGTGCCAAGCTTTCTGAACTCTCTCTCTTTGCACGTACTTACCATCCAGACGTGATCATGGTTCAAGAAACCAAGCTCTCTCCATCCCCTACCTATCCTCATCCCAATATCCCAGGCTATACTTCTTACCATGCTCCAAGGTCATCTCTCGGCGGTGGAGTCTCTACTTTCGTTCTATCTTCACTTCCCTCACACCTCATTCCCAGCACCCCCACGGACGGTACTCTCGAGTACCTCCCAATCCATCTCCCCTAAAAACACCCCTTTCTCTTTTCAACATATACATTCCACCTACAACTTCATGCCCTTCATCTTACAATCCTATCCCACTTCTCAAGCAGCTGAGCGACTGCTCCCTCTCATCCTCGGTCGTTTTCGCGGGTGATTTCAACGCTCACACCTTTTGCTCGTCTCTCGGTCCTGATGTTAGAGGAAATGACGTCGAAGAATGGGCAGATGAGTGCGACCTGGTCATTCTAAACGATGATCAGCCCACTCGTCTCCCTGCCAGCGGCCGATCTTCTAGCCCAGACATATCTCTTGTCTCGTCCAACCTTTCTAGCTGCTGCTCATGGTCTACCTCGACTACTCTGCCAAGTGACCACGTTCCTGTCTTTGTCCACATCGATCTATCCAATTCTCTCGCTCCCTTTTCTGGTGTTCGCCAACGTTCTTATCTTAATTTAGGCCGAGCAGACTGGCGCCTGTTCAGTGAAGTTGCGCTTCGCCTATCGGCAGATTACCCATGGAATGGAAGCGTGCACCAGAAGGAGTGCCATCTATCTGACGCAATCCGCAAGGCCATGAATGCGGCTATCCCTATCGGTCGCGTCAAGACGTTCTATCCAAATGTCAACAGGGAAATCCTCGACAAAATTAGGAACGAGAGATGCGAGGAGAGCGATTAATCATCTGGACCCCGTGGTTTGCTGAGCTTGACAGTGAGATCAAAAAGGATTTGGACAGACACAAGAAAGAAGAGTGGGAGAAGTTCACCGGACAGATGGACTTTAAGACGGACAGTGCAGCTACTTGGAAGGTTTTACGGAAGCTTTCGGGTAAAAGCTCACCCGCCACCGTCTCCACTATCGAATTCGACAACGGCGTATTCAAATCAGGAAAGGAAGCCGCTTATGCGCTCGGGAAAAGTTTTTTCATCACCAGTGCTAAACGAGGTCCGCAGAATAGAGTAACTGTAAGAGAGCTGTGCCGCCTTCCGCTTATGAGCACGGCCGAAGCGTTTACTACGGCGCAAGTTGAGAAGATCATAAAGGAAATACGGAACTCTAGAGCTATTGGTCCTGATGGGATATGTCCTGCTGTCTTGAAGAAGATACCCACTGACTTACTACCGCTCCTCACTGATGTGATAAACTCCTCGTTCATGTCGTGTACTATCCCGCAGAATTGGAAGATGGCAAACGTCGTTCCGCTGCCCAAGCCTGGCAAGCCCCAAGCTTCAGTCAAGGGATATCGGCCCATTAGCTTGTTGTCTTCTTTTGCTAAAGTAGCTGAAAAGCTGATCGTCAAAGACCTGGCCGAGCACAACGAGAGACAGGTGTTTCAGCATGGATTCAGAAAAATGCATTCCACCACGACAGCTTTGTTAGAAATTACGAGCTATGCAATTGATGGTTTCAACGCGTATAAGCCGGAAAGAACTGTAGCAGTTGCCTTGGATCTCACTAAGGCTTTCGACACAGTGAATCTTGGTATCTTATCAAACAACTTACTGGAGTCATCAATCCCGCCATGGCAAAAGCGCTGGATAGCTGCATTCACTAAGGGAAGACGGGCTAGAGTGATGTTCCAGAATCATGTCTCAAACAGCATTCCGATTGCAGCTGGAGTCCCACAGGGCGGCGTATTGTCGCCTGCTCTCTTCAGTCTGTACCTCGAAGATATGCCCGCCCCTCCCCAAGATATCAAGGTGGTCGTTTACGCTGATGATATGACTGTCTTGTGTCGTGATCGGGACATAAATGTGGCCGCCGCTAAGATTAACGGGTACTTGACCGCACTGAAAAGCTTCTTCGACCGCAAAATGCTGAAGATTTCTGCGTCAAAGTCATCGGTATCCGTACTCACAACGGACCCATCTGAACACAGCGCACATCCGTATGTCGTATGGAATGGAGATCGTTTGCCTGCCGCCCGCTTCCCAAAACTTCTCGGACTCGTACTCGATCCATCGCTCAAATTCCATAAGAACACGGAACAGAAGCAGGCTATCGTTAAAGCGAAGCTTAACGTGCTTAGAGCCCTGGGCGGTACAACATGGGGTAGTAGCAAAGAAACCATTATTACAACGTATAAGGCTATTCTCCAGCCTGCACTGGAATACGGCGCCCCAGTTTGGCAGCATCTAGTTTCGGAATCCTCTTGGACTAAGATGCAACGCATACAGAATGCGGCTCTTCGAATCGCCACCGGGTGTGCAAGAAGTTCCCCGGTCGATCACTTGCATGCTGAGACCCGCTTATTACCAGTAAGGGAGCACTGTGAGCTCCAGGCCCAACAATTTTTCATCAACATTGTCAAACAACCAAATCACCACTCTTGGAGAGTGCTAAACCCCGTCAGAGAAAGAAAGATCAGAAAGCCATTCGCCGATGCTCCCAGCAAAGTCAATCTGCAAAGATGGCACGACTCACAGCAAGAACGACTCCGTCTATTGCGCGAGGAGCATACTCAGTTTGTACGGTGTCATCTGGAAAAGGCGGTCATTAATCCCATATTGGGGGTAGTGCCGCCCCAAGTCTGCACATCCGAGGCTCAACTCGGAAGAAGGGCCAGGTGCACGCTCGCATCATTACGCTGTGGTCACTCTACAATGCTAATGTCTTATGTCAGCAGGATTGACAGCAGTAAATCTGATGTGTGCCCGGACTGCGGTACCATCGGCCACGATACCGCACATTTATTCAACTGTCCGGAGAGACCTACCACGCTGACCGTAATGGACTTATGGACAAATCTGTTACTGGTCGCCCAGTTCCTCAACCTATGACAAAACCCTCAATGTGGCTGCAAAGAAGAAGAAGAAGTGCCGTTTGCCGATGCTCCGAACAAAGTGAATGCACAGAGATGGACCGACTCGAATCAAGAACGGCTTCGTCTCTTACGCGCGGAGCACACCCGGTTCGGGAAGGATCATCTCGCCAAAGCGGCCGCCAACCCTATTCTCGGTGATGTGCCGCCCAGGGTATGTGATACCGAGTCCGAGCTCGGTAGGCGCGCCAGGTGTATCCTCGCTTCGTTGCGCTGCGGACATTCTCCATTGCTCATGTCTTACCTGCACAGGATCGACAATAGCCAGCCTGACGTGTGCCCGGACTGTGGAAACAAAGGCCACGACACTAAACACCTATTTGATTGTCCGAAGAAGCCAACAACGCTCACTACAATAGACTTGTGGACGAATCCAGTGCTGGTCGCCCAGTTTCTCAACTTGTGACGAAACCCCTCTCAGTGGCTGCAAAGAAGAAGGCCAAGAAAGAAGACTCCCACGGTACAACGACTCTACTGCCTGCTGCTCTACTTCCACGGTACATGGGGGCCAAGCCACAGCGTCACTGATTTCTAGTTCGTCGCAGTGCAGCGTACCGGATCATGGCTTGAACCAATTAAGGTCGCCAATCGTTCCGAAGCATACGCTCGTGCGTGTTCAATCAATCAGTCGTCCGCAATCAGGGTTGAGCAGGCCGTCGCGCCAATTTCCTTCGAAGCTACGACCCCCTCCCCGTTGACCAAAAGTTTTAAAAAATTTCTTAAATTTCCACGACCCCCATAGAGCTAAATTTTTTTAAGCTCTTGAAAGTGAAGAAAATGGAAAAAGTTCGAATTAGTGGTAAAATTCGATCAAATCGTACGACCCCCCCCTCCTCAATAATTTTTCAAAAATTTTCCAATTATTTTAAGACCCCCGTTGCGCCCAGTCGCAACCCTGCACAACCTTGTCCGCAATTGATACCTATCTTGCAGATATGGACGCCACTGATGATTTTCTTTATGGTCCCGTTGGAGATGCCAGCGATGCCAATGTAGAGATGATCGACTCAAGAGAGGACGAGTCAACGAAAAATGTGAGTTACCTCATAAGAGATAAGAAATGTGACTTGATGAAA
Source organism: Aplectana chamaeleonis (assembly GCA_029168955.1). Lineage (NCBI taxonomy): Eukaryota > Metazoa > Nematoda > Chromadorea > Rhabditida > Cosmocercidae > Aplectana > Aplectana chamaeleonis. The sequence goes on along the minus strand of JAPDOI010000066.1, from coordinate 836,547 downwards.
CAAGTCCATAAGTGCATTACTGCAGTAACAGTTGAATGTGAGAAAGTGCTTCGCACACACTTTCGTACGAGCGATCCTGTTAAGATGGAGATTGCAGAATTTATTGAAATGCACGCTAGAGTTTGCGAAGAAACGCTAAAAAATTCTATCGATTTCTTTGTAAATGAATGCTGTGGGAGAATCAGTGAGTGCATAGCGGACCCACAAGAGATTGAAGAGGGGGCAATCGAAATTCTCAAAATTGCTAACCTCACCGAGACAAGCAATTGCTGGGACTCCGCATTAACATCATAAAGCAACCAAATCACCCGTCGTGGAGAGTGCTAACCCCCGTGAGAGAGAAAAGTATAAGGAAGCCATTCGCCGATGCTCCAAACAAAGTCAGTTTGCAAAGATGGCACGACTCACAGCGAGAACGACTCCGTCTTTTGCGCGAGGAGCACACCATGTTCGTACGGTGTCATCTTATGAAGGCGGCCATAAATCCTATACTAGGAGATATACCGCCCCCCCATCTGCACCTCAGAGTCTCAACTCGGAAGAAGGGCGAGATGCACGCTCGCATCATTACGCTGTGGTCACTCTACAATGCTAATGTCTTATGTCAGCAAGATTGACAGCAGCAAATCTGATGTGTGCCCGGACTACGGTACCGTCGGCCATGATACGGCACATTTATTTAACTGTCCGGAGAGACCTACCACGCTGACACCAATGGACCTATGGACGAATCCACTACTGGTCGCCCAGTTCCTCCGCCTATGACAAAATTCTCTATCTGGCTGCAAAGAAGAAGAAGAATTGCTGGGCCTGGAGCTGACAGTGCTCCTTCACTGTAATAGACGGGTCTCAGCATGCAGGTGCTCGATTAGGCAACTCCTTGGACATCCGGTGGCGATACGGAGAGCAGCATTTTGTACTCTGCATCTTTGTCCAGGAGGATTCCGAGACGAGATGCTGCCATACCGGTGCGGCCAGGGTTGAGCAGGGTTGTGGCGCGCCACAACGGGGGGTCGTCAAATTTTCAGAAATTTTTGGAAAAAATTGAAAATTTTTTGGGGGGGGTCGTGAAATTTTTGGAGAAAAATAGGATTTTTCCAAATGACTTAGTAAGGTAAAATGAGGTAGGATTAGTCAGTCGGGGTGAGATGTATGCATTTTCAACAATAAAAAAGCAGATTAATTTCAGAGAAGCTGTTTAAAACGTGAGCTAGTTTGTCTAGCAGCGCAAGAGTGCAACGCCTTGGAGCGTTCTGCAATGTGTTCCGCGTACATTGAAGCTAATCAAAAACATATCATAGAGAAGATATATATATATATATATATATATATATATATATATATATATATATATATATATATATATATATATATATATATATATATATATATATATATATATATATATATATATATATATATATATATATATATATATATAAATGCAGAATATGTTCCCCAAATCCACACAGAAGCACGGTAAATGTGAATGATTAGTCCTGAATGCAGTAGGAATAGTGTTGATCTCGATGTGAATGTGTTAGTGAATGGACATTTCACGATTTCATTATTCAAAAAAACATTAAAGACTCCAATATAACGTTTAACAACGCTACATCACTTGTAGACACAGTAAAACCGGCGTATACACTATCATCTCGCACTTCGTGGCGGGGAAAAAAAGGAGACAACGAATGAAGGCTGTCGAATATAAAAAATTTTCCAAATCTAAAAAAAAGATTCGGAATTTACATAAAATTCTCTATATTTTAAGTTTTCGACGTCAGCATAACTCTCTACCTTCGCAGAGTTACTCCCTTCTGAACCCGAATCCCGTTGCGTCCTGCGATGTGGCCAGATGTGGATTTTCCGACAAGGAGACAACTATTTTTCGCTTGAAACTCCATTTAGGAAGCTATTTTTGCAATATAATTAATTGTTGGGGACCGTAGGATAACAAAAAAGTTAGAGTTTCTTCGATCGCGACGTAATGGGAGTTTTTCTTAAGCCCTTAAGTTCCCTAAAGAAAGCCCTGCGCAGACGCTCTGATGGAACGACTTTGCACCCGCTTCACCTTGGAGGAAAGTAAAATTTTGAATCTTTTTCTTTCATTTTCATCATATTTTCTCGATTTTTTTGCCTTTTCATTATTTGCTTGTATTAGGGCGTTCTCCATAATTCATCCACTTTGTTTTGCTAGCAAATTAATTGTTTTTAACGCATTTATTGTGTTTTCAAAATGATTTTTTTTTGAAATAATAACTACAATTTTCTCTACAACTCCGATAGAGCTACCCGGAACTCCTCAGTAAGGAAGGTAGCTCTATTTTTATGTTGAAGAGACTAACTACTATAGTCCATGCCAATGGAAAAAAGCGTCTATATATGACCCTTTCGTGTCCGCACGTCAGCCGCGACCGATCTAGATCTAAAAATCATTACAACTATTTTCGCTTTTCTTTAAAATTTGACACAGAGTAAAACTTTAAAAAAATTGTTCCCAGGGGCCCCTCGGGGGTCGTAAAATTTTGGAGGATTCCTTGGAGAAAATTAAAATTGGGGTCGTAGCCGCGAAGAAAAATTGCCACAACGGCCTGCTCACCCCTGGGTGCGGCGTACTCCAGAGCGGGCTGGAGAATTGCATTCTTCTTCTTCTTTGCAGCCACAGAGAGGGGTTCTGTCATAGGTTCAGAAACTCGGCCACTAGCACTGGGTTCGTCCACAGATCCATTGTCGTCAATGTAGTCGGTCTTTTCGGGCAATTGAACAGGTGCGCAGTAGTATGCCCTTGACTACCGCAATCAGGACACTCGTCAGGTTTGCTGTTGTCAATCCTATGCAAGTATGACATAAGCATGGGGAGTGTCCACAGCGTAACGATGCAAGGGTGCACCTGGCACGCCTGCCAAGTTCCATCTCTGTCTCGGAGACCTTTGGAGGTGCGACTCCCAGGATGGGGTTTATGGCAACTCTGCTCAAGTGTTCGTTCACGAATCGGGTATGCTCCGCGCGCAAGAGACGGAGGCGTTCTTGTTGTGCTTCAGTCCATCTCTGCACATCTACTTTCGACGGAGCATCAGCGAAAGGCTTTCTGATACATCTCTCTCTCACCGGGTTTAGTACTCTTCGCGAAGGATGATTCGGCTGCTTCACGATGTTAATGTACATTTGTTGCGCCTGGAGTTGGCAGTGGTCTCTAACTGGCAATATGCGAGCTTCGGCATGTAAGTGCTCTATTGGAGAGCTTTTGGAACAGCCTGTTGCAATTCGCAGAGCACAATTTTGGACGCGCTGCAGCTTGGAACAAGAGGTGTCCGACACGATGTGCTGCCAGACTGGCGCAGCATACTCCAAGGCGGGTTGCACAATAGCCTTATACGTGGTCAGGATCGTTTCTTTATTGCATCCCCAGGACTTTCCACCGAGAGCACGCAGGACGTTGAGTCTTGTTTTCACTGTGGCTTGCTTCTGCTCAGTGTTCTTATGAAACTTCAACGAAGGATCCAACACGAGTCCAAGCAGCTTGGGGAATCGGGTGGCCTGCAATTGAGTTTCGTCCCATCTAACCATAGGATGGGCACTGTGCTCTGCATTATCAGTGGAAAAAGACGGTGACGGACGATTTGGAGGCAGAGACTGTGAGCATTTTGCGATCGAAGAAACATTTCAACTCGATCAAGTAGTCATTGATCTTACTGGTGGCTACCTTAATGTCGCGATCTCGGCACAGAATAGTAATATCATCCGCGTATGCAACGACCTTGATGTCTTGAGGGGAACGGGCAGATCTTCTAGATATAAACTGAAAAGTGCAGGCGATAAAACTCCTCCTTGAGGGACACCAGCGGCGATGGGGATGCTATTGGAAACATGTCCCTGGAATAGCACATTTGCCCGACGTCCTTTAGTGAAGGCAGTTATCCACCGCTTCTGCCATGGCTTGATGGTAGACTTCAACAGACTCTCTGATAGTAGGCCTAGATTGACAGTGTCAAATGCCTTTGTTAAGTCGAGGGCCACACCAACAGTACGTTGGGGTTTGATGGCATTGAAGCCGTCCAGCACATAGCTCACAATTTCCAACAAGGCCGTAGTGGTGGAATGTAATTTACGGAAACCATGTTGGTGCTGCTGTTGGCTGTTGTGCTCGGCAAGCTCCTCCACAACCAGTTTTTCGGCAATTTTGGCGATGGGTGAGAGCAGACTGATCGGCCGGTACCCTTTAGCCGTGGATGGTGACTTTCCCGGCTTCGGCAGTGGAATAACACGAGCCACTTTCCAATTTTGGGGTAAAATGCATGTACGAAACGATGTATTTATGACGTCAGCAATAAAGGGCAGTAGTTCACTGGGCAGTCTCTTCAGGACTGCAGGGCTCAAACCGTCTGGCCCTAATGCCTTCGAGTTGCTCATCTCCTTTATCGCCTTCTCGACCTGTGCAGGCGTGACTGCATCATCTACATCCATGAGAGGCAACTTACAAAGTTCCCGTACAGTTATTCTGTTCTGTTTCTCTCTTTTGGTTCTAGTGATGAAAAAATGCTTCCCAAGAGCATTTGCGGCCTCCTTCCCTGATTTGAAGACTCCATCTTCAAACTCAATCGTGGAATTGTCGGCGGAGGTGAACTTTCCGGAGATCCTTTTCAAGGCCTTCCACGTTGCTGCTGCATCATTTCTTAAGTTCATCTTCTCAGTGAACTTTTCCCAAGTTTCCTTCTTGTGCCTGTCAAGGTCGTTCCTGATCTCATCATCCAGCGCAGCGATGTCTGAGTCAAGATGATTTGCGGCTCTCTTTGCGTCCCTTGTCCTTATCTTCTGCAGTGTTTCCCTGGTGACATTGGGAAAGAAGGTCTTAACGCGGCCTTCAGGGATCGCAGCTTTCATAGCCTTCAAGATAGCATCAGATAGGTGGCGCTCCTTCTGGTGTACATCGCCATTCCACGGATAATCAGCCGCTTGGCGGAGCGCAACCTCCCTGAACAGGCTCCAGTCTGCAAGGCCTAAATTAAGATAAGAACGATGACGAACACCTGTATAGGGAGCAAGAGAGTTAGAGAGATCAATATCGACAAAGACAGGGATGTGATCGCTGGAAAGAGTTGTGGATGTCGACCAAGAGCAGGCATTAGAGAGATTGGAAGAGACGAGGGAGATGTCTGGGCTAGATGATCGGCCGTTGGCAGGAGACGAGTGGGCTGGCCATCGTTTAAGATAACCAGATCGCACTCCTCCGCCCATTCTTCGACGTCACCTCCTCTAGCATCAGAATCAAGCGACGAGCAGAACGTGTGCGCATTGAAGTCACCCGCAAAGACAATTGAGGGAGAAAGAGAGCAGTCATACAGCTGCTTGAGAAGGGGATAGGATTGTATGTTGAGGGACAAGAGGAAGAAGGAGGGATATATATATTGAAAAGAGAAAGTGGTGTTTTAAGAGCTAGATGGATGGCGATGTACTCGAGAGTGCCATCCACTGGAGTGTTTGGAATAATGTGAGAGGGAAGAGAGGACAGAACAAAAGTAGAGACTCCGCCTCCTTGAGATGACCTGGGAGTATGATATGCAGTATAGCCCGGGATGTTTGGATGTCTAGAGGTAGCAGAGGGAGAGAGTTTGGTTTCCTGAACCATGGTATCGTCCGGGTGATGAGTACGGGCAAAGAGAGATAATTCAGAAAGCTTGGCGCGAAGGCCGTTTAGATTGATGTGTACAATAGATAGGGGGCGGTTGGTAGATGAGGAATTTGAAATACTGGAGGCGGAGCACACAATACAACGAAAGGAAGAATCGTGGTACCTCACAGAACTGAGACCCGAACAAGAGAAGTGCACCCACCTTTGGCATCCAAAACATTGGACGCTGGTTCCATACCAATTGACATCTCTGCCGCATGTGGCACATGGGTACTTCTTCTTCGCGGGTCCTGGATTCCTTTCGACGCCGGCCATTTGTAGAAGAATCCTCAGGAGAGCTGCAGCCAGCCAGCACCTCTCCCATGACAAAAACCCTCTCCGCGGAGGGATTGACGTCGGTTTGCACGGAGGTGATCTTCTTTCCTCCACACTGCCACGGCACGAACGTACGACATCTCGGCAGCAGAATTGCATTATACGTTGTGAGTATATGTAGTCTCCTTGCTGCTACCCCACTATGTGTCGCCCAAGGCCCTGAGAACGTTGAGCTTAGCTTTAACGACTGCCTGCTTCTGCTCGGTAATCTTATGAAACTTGAGTGACGGATCGAGCACAAGACCGAGCAGCTTTAGAAAGCGAGCAGCAGGCAAACGGTCTCCATCCCACATGACATCCGGATGAGCGCTGTGCTCGGATGGGTCCGTCGTGAGAACGGACACGGACGACTTGGCTGCAGAGATCCTTAGCATCTTGCGGTCGAAGAAGCTCTTCAGTGTGATCAGGTACTCGTTGATCTTATTGGCGGCCATCTGTAAGTCCCTACCTCGACACATGATTGTTATGTCATCAGCAGCTGCCGAGATGTCGTACGTTCACGCCGTGGCAGTGTGGAGGAAAGAAGATCACCTCTATGCAAACCGACGTCACCCCCTCCACGAAGAGGGTGTTTGTCATGGGAGAGGTGCTGGCCGGCCGCGTCTCTCCTTCGGATTCTCCTGCTGAGGGCCGGCGTGGAAAGGAATCCTGGACCCGCTCAGAAGAAGAAGTACCTTTGTGCCACATGCGACAGAAATGTCAATTGGAATGGGACCAGCGTCCAATGCTTTGGATGCCAAAGGTGGGTGCACTTCTCTTGTTCGGGTCTCAGTTCTGTGAAGCATCATAACTCTTCTTTTCGCTGTGTTATATGCTCTTCACCTACCAACTCTGATTCCTCTTCCTCATGTCGCCCCCTTTCCATTGTACATATCAATCTCAATGGCCTTCGTGCCAAACTTTCTGAGCTCTCTCTCTTCGCACGTACTTACCATCCAGACGTGATCATGGTTCAAGAAACCAAGCTCTCTCCATCCCCTACCCGTCCTCATCCTAACATCCCGGGCTATACTGCCTTCCATGCTCCAAGGTCAGCTCTTGGCGGAGGAGTTTCAACCTTTGTTTTATCTTCTCTTCCCTCCCACCTCATACCCAACACCCCCACGGATGGTACTCTCGAGTACCTTCCAATCCATCTCCCTCTTAAAACACCTCTTTCTCTCTTCAACATATATATTCCACCTACTGCCTCATGCCCCTCTTTTTACAATCCTATTCCACTTCTCAAGCAGCTGAACGACTGCTCCCTCTAATCCTCAGTTGTCTTCGCGGGCGATTTTAATGCTCACACCTTTTGCTCGTCTCTCGATTCTGACGCTAGAGGAAATGACGTCGAAGAATGGGCAGAGGAGTGTGACTTGGTCATCTTAAACGATGGTCAGCCCACCCGTCTCCCTACCAACGGCCGATCTTCCAGCCCAGACATTTCTCTAATCTCGTCCAACCTCTCTAACTCTTGCTCATGGTCCACCACAACCACTTTGCCAAGTGACCATGTCCCCGTCTTTATCCATATCGATCTCTCCAACTCTCTCGCTCCCTATTCTGGTGTTCGTCAACGTTCTTATCTTAATTTAGGCCGAGCAGACTGGAGCCTGTTCAGTGAAGTTGCGCTTCGCCTGTCGGCAAATTACCCGTGGAATGGCGACGTGCACCAGAAAGAGTGCCATTTATCTGACGCGATCCGCAGAGCCATGAAAGCAGCTATTCCTGTCGGCCGCGTTAAGACGTTCTATCCAAATGTCACAAGAGAGATCCTCGATAAGATCAGGACAAGAGATGCCAGGAGAGCGGTCAACCATCTGGACCCCGTCGTTGCTGAACTTGACGATGAGAACAAAAAGGATCTAGACAGGCACAAGAAAGAAGAGTGGGAAAAGTTCGCTGGGCAGTTGGACTTCAAGACGGACAGTGCAGCTACTTGGAAGGTACTACGGAAGCTCTCGGGTAAGAGCTTGCCTGCTACCGTCTCCACAATCGAATTAGAAAACGGTGTATTCAAATCAGGAAAAGAAGCCGCTTATGCGCTCGGAAGAAGTTTTTTCATCACCAGTGCAAAGCGTGGTCCGCAGAATAGAGTGACTGTACGAGAGCTGTGTCGCCTCCCGCTTATGAGCGTGGCCGAAGCGTTCACTACGACGCAGGTTGAGAAAGTTATAAAGGATATGCGGAATTCAAAAGCGGTCGGTCCAGACGGGATATGTCCTGCTGTCTTGAAGAAGATACCGAATGAAATCCTTCCGCTTCTCACTGATTTGATCAATACCTCTTTCAGATCGTGCACCATCCCACAGAACTGGAAGACAGCTAACGTTGTGCCGCTGCCCAAGCCGGGGAAACCTCAGGCTTCAGTCAAGGGATACAGACCTATTAGCTTGCTGTCCACGCTCGCGAAGGTAGCCGAAAAACTGATCGTAAAGGACTTGGCGGAGCACAATGAGAAGCAAGTGATTCAGCATGGATTCAGAAAGCTGCATTCCACCACGACAGCTCTGCTGGAAATTACAAGCTTTGCCATCGATGGGTTCAATGCCCAGAAGCTACAGAGAACTGTGGCTGTTGCCTTAGATCTCACCAAGGCATTCGACACAGTAAACCATGGAGTTCTGTCAAGCAACTTACTCGAATCATCAATACCGCCGTGGCAGAAACGCTGGATATCGGCATTCATCAAGGGCAGAAGAGCCAGAGTTATGTTCCAGAACCATGTCTCCAATAGTATTCCTATTGCAGCTGGAGTTCCGCAGGGCGGCGTTTTATCGCCTGCCCTCTTCAGTCTGTACCTCGAAGACATGCCCGCTCCCCCCCAGGATATCAAGGTGGTCGCCTATGCCGATGATATGACAATGTGTCGGGATCGGGATATACATGTGGCCGCCTCGAAGATCAATGAGTACCTGGTCACACTGAAAAGCTTTTTCGACCGCAAAATGCTAAAGATCTCTGCATCGAAATCGTCGGTATCCGTACTCACAACGGATCCTTCGGAGCACAGCGCTCACCCGCATGTCGAGTGGGACGGAGATCGATTACCTGCTGCTTGCTTTCCCAAACTGCTCGGTCTGGTGCTCGATCCATCGCTCAAGTTTCATAAGAACACCGAGCAGAAGCAGGCCGTCGTCAAAGCTAAGCTTAATGTGCTCAGAGCCCTGGGCGGTACATCATGGGGCAGTAGCAAAGAAACCATTATTACGACGTATAAAGCGATTCTCCAGCCTGCACTAGAATACGGCGCACCAGTTTGGCAGCATCTAGTTTCGGAATCCTCTTGGACTAAGATGCAACGCATACAGAATGCGGCTCTTCGAATCGCCACCGGATGTGCAAGAAGTTCCCCAGTCGAGCACTTGCATGCGGAGACACGATTATTACCAGTAAAAGAACACTGTCAGCTCCAGGCCCAACAATTTTTCATCAACATTGTCAAACAACCAAATCACCCCTCTCGGAGAGTGCTAAACCCAGTCAGAGAAAGAAAGATCAGAAAGTCATTCGCCGATGCTCCAAGCAAAGTCAATCTGCAAAGATGGCACGATTCACAGCAAGAACGACTCCGTCTGTTGCGTGAGGAGCACACACAGTTCGTACGGTGTCATCTGGAAAGACGGCGGTAAATCCCATCCTGGGTGTGGTGCCGCCCCGGGTCTGCACATCCGAGTCTCAACTCGGAAGGAGGGCCAGATGCACCCTGGCATCGCTGCGCTGTGGTCACTCTACTATGCTTATGGCATATGTTAGCAAGATTGACAGCACCAAATCGGACGTTTGTCCAGACTGTGGATGCCACGGCCACGATACGGCACATTTGTTTGATTGTCCGGAGAGACCAACCATGCTGACCACAATGGACCTATGGACGAATCCGTTATTGGTCGCCCAGTTCCTCAACCTATGACAGTACCCTCGACGTGGCTGCAAAGAAGAAGAAAAGATGTCATCAGCATACGCGACGACCTTGATGGCCTGTGGAGGCTCAGGCATATCTTCGAGGTACAGACTGAAGAGGGCTGGCGATAGAACCCCGCCCTGAGGGACTCCAGCTGCCATTGGAATACTGTTGGAGACATGGTTCTGAAACATGACTTTTGCTCGTCGACCCTTAATAAAGGCCGATATCCAGCGCTTCTGCCAAGATGGTATTGACGACTCCAGTATGTTGCCTGACAGGACTCCAAGGTTAACCGTATCAAATGCCTTGGTGAGATCCAACGCAACAGCTACAGTTCTCAATGGCTTGTTAAAGTTGAACCCGTCGATAGCATAGCTGGTAATTTCTAGCAAAGCCGTAGTTGTGGAATGTAGCCTCCTGAAACCATGTTGAAACAACTGCTTCTCGTTGTGCTCCGCTAGATCCTTCACAATGAGCTTTTCGGCTACCTTAGCGAAAGGTGACATCAAGCTAATGGGACGATATCCCTTTACTGATGACTGAAGTTTGCCAGGCTTGGGCAACGGGATGACGTTGGCTGTCTTCCAGTTTTGCGGAAAAGTGCAAGAGCTAAACGAAGTGTTAATCATATCAACGATGAGCGGAAGGATCTCAGTCGGGAGTTTCTTCAGTACAGCAAGACAAATGGAGTCGGGACCGACAGCTTTGGAGTTCCGCATGTCCTTTATGATCTTCTCTACTTGCGCCACAGTGAACGCTTCGGCCGTGCTCATGAGCGGGAGGCGGCACAGCTCTCTTACTGTCACTCTATTCTGCGGACCTCGCCTTGTACTCGTGACAAAGAAACTTTTACCGAGAGAGTAGGCGGCTCCCTTTCCTGACCTGAAAACGTTATTACCAAACTCAATAGTGGAGACGGTGGCTGACGAGCTCTTTCCCGATAGCTTCCGAAGCACCTTCCAAGTAGCTCCACTGTCCATCTTGAAATTCAACTGTTCTGTGAACTTTCCCCACTGTTCTTTCTTGTGCTGGTCGAGATCTTTTCTGATCTCACCATCCAGCTGAGCGACGATAGGGTCTAGATGGTCCACTGCTCTTCTGGCATCTCTAGTCCTGATTTTCTGAAGAATTTCTCTGGTGACGTTTGGATAAAACGTCTCAACTCGGCCAACAGGGATGGCCGCCTTCATGGCGCTGCGAATTGCATAAGATAAGTAATGCTCCTTCTGGTGCACATTGCCATTCCACGGGTAATCAGCCGCTAGGCGTAGCGCAACCTCACTGAACAGGCACCAGTCTGCTTGGCCTAAATTGAGATAAGAACGTTGACGAACATCGGAATGAGGAGCAGGAGAATTTGAGAGATCGATGTGCACAAAGACGGGAACGTGATCACTAGACAATGTTGTTGAGGTAGACCATGAGCAAGCGTTGGAAAGGTTGGAAGAGACTAGAGTTATGTCTGGGCTAGAAGATCGGCCGTTGGCAGGGAGACGAGTGGGCTGATCACCGTTTAAGATGACCAGGTCGCACTCCTCAGCCCATTCTTCGACTTCTCCTCTAGCATCAAACCCAAGGGACGAGCAGAAGGTGTGGGCGTTAAAGTCGCCCGCGAAAACAACTGATGATGAGAGGGAACAATCGTTAAGTTGTCTGAGAAGAGGAATGGGATTGTAAGATGAGGGGCATGAGGTAGTGGGTGGAATACATATGTTGAAGAGAGAAATAGGTGTTTTGAGAGGGAGATGGATTGGAAGGTACTCGAGGGTACCATCCGTTGGGATGATGGGTATGAGGTGGAAGGGGAGAGAAGATAAAACAAAGGTTGAAACTCGTCCGCCAAGAGCTGACCTTGGAGCATGGAAGGCAGTGTAGCCCGGGATATTAGGATGAGGACGGGTAGGAGATGTAGAGAGCTTGGTTTCTTGAACCATGATCACGTCTGGATGGTAAGTACGTGCAAAGAGAGAGAGAGAGATGAGAAAGCTTAGCAGGAAGGCCGTTTAGATTGATATGAACAATGGAAAGGGGGCGATTTGAGGAAGAGGAATCAGAGTTTGTAGGTGAAGAGCATAAAACACAACAAAAAGCAGAGCTATGATGCCTCACAGAACTGAGACCCGAACAGGAGAGATGCACCCACCTTTGGCATCCGAAGCACTGGACGCTTGTTTTCCTCCATGTGACATCCTTGCCGCACGTGGCGCATGGGTATTTCTGAGCAGGTCCAGGATTCCTTTCCACGCGGGCCCTTAGCAGGAGAATCCGAAGGAGAGACGCGGCCGGCCAGCACCTCTCCCATGACAAAAACCCTCTTCGTGGAGGGGGTGACGTCGGTTTGCATAGAGGTACATAATCTTCTTTCCTCCACACTGCCACGGCGTGAACGTACGACATCTAGGCAGCACTTTGTCGCTGTAATGAGCGACAGGCATGCAATCTAACACAAATACTCGCAGCTAACCCTCACGGTGGCTGCGGGGTGTTTGTGTTAGATTGCATGCCTGTCGTTCAAACGCACTCGCTACCCGTGGATTTTCGGCAGTAATTGGAACCTACGGGTGTGCAAAACCCTTGTCTGAAGTGCACACCTTCACAGCTACAAAACAGAATCTGATCTCGCTTTGGTTTGCTTTGCAGCGTTGTGAAGAGAGCGAAGTGGACGAGTTGTCCGTCACCCCGACAAGGCAAGAAGCGAACAGCTCTCTCCTTTGAAACATATTGATACCGATTTTCTTCAGGCAGAGATCAAGTGAGGCTCCTGTTCTCCTGAATGTGAGTTATTCCCGATGGTAAAACATGAATTTGTGGGAAAATAGAGACAGCATGCGGTGATTTGACAAGCTAACTCCCGCAGCCGCCGTGAGGGTTAGCTTCGAGTTACACAAATCGTGGCGGAACCCGCATCGGAGCAATGGCAACGGTCGTCGTAGAAACAGATGTCGCGTGTGGGTCGCAGCGACGTGTTGCGAAGGGCTGACATACTGCAAATGTGCCATAGCCTGTCGCTGTGCAGAGCGACGCGACCGTGTGTCGCGAAAGTATACCATACCCCTAAGGCCTATTTCACACTTCCATAGACGGGGGGAAGGCACTCAGGATTCAAGGTAAAAAGGAAATGAATCAAGGACAGAAAACGCTATCAATCGAAGTAAATATATGGAATTCTCGGAACAACATTGAATGATATTTAGCGGCATCAAGCATCTGGTTCTACCATAGCGAGGAGGGGGGGGGGGGTGGGGTAAAGCCATTGATGGTAGGACTTCGGCGTATTTTTGCTACCGTAATCCGGCACTCGCTTCAGGACCCAAAGCCCGATTTCCCTCCGCCCTTTAGATTGGCCGTTTCACTCACCACCTTTCGTTAAATCGATCAGCTTCTCTAACCCCTCCATCACCACTGAAGCAGGAGGGTTTCGAAGAATTTCCTCGGAGAATTTGAACAGCATTCTGAACTGGGCTGGAAGAGTTTTTAGATGAAGAGCTTAACTATTCCAATATTCCTTGGAGAAGCTTTATTCATTTCAAGTTGTTTTTCAAACTGCAGTCAACACTACAATGCTCTTCGACTTATTTGAATACGAGTTCTCGATATTTGAGAAAGAAATAATCTTTTTCAATTAAGCAATTTCTTGCTTTCCCGCAAACGCTTGATTTTCCGTATTTCGGAGTCCAGGGTCTTCTTAGCCGAATGAGTGAAATCAGGCAGTAGAGGCAGAAGAATAAATTGGCAAAGGCATGTGAATCACACCTAAATAGTGACGCTCCGCATTTTGAATACTTCTAGTTGATTTGGTGGAAAATTTTCCGGGCGCCTTCTGAGTAGAGCAGGCACTGAAAACCATTCCCCTGGAAGATTTCTTCGCGAAAACAGAAATCATGGGAATTCTTGCTTGTTAGGATCCCATTTATGGCTCCACCCAAGGAAAATTTGCGAAGTAGTTCATTGCATAAACTTCTGCAACGAACGATTTCTGGGTATACATCGTGGTTTTCCACACTCCGCAAAGTTCTCATCAACCCGGGATTTTCCTTCCCTTGCAAAATCAAGAGAGTCAGGAGGCCTATGAAGTCAATAATGAACACAACGTGAGATTTTCAGTTTGAGTGCCCCTTTCTAAGCTATCACGCCTGGAGTTCGAGAACAATAGGCTTGAAAGTTTGAAAAAATCGCTACGCTGACAAGTTATGATGTGACCCAACCTCTACATGGATGACCTAGTTCGCTCCAGAGCGAAATCGTAACGGAAACACTCGTGATTGAACTGAATGAAGCTGCGAAGCGGTTCCGATGTCGAGGGAAACGGGCTTTGGGTCCTGAAGCGATTGCCGGAATACGGTAGCCAAAATACGCCGAAGTCCTACCATAAATGGCTTTAGGGGGGAGGGGGGTGGCACTGTTGCATCACACATGGCCACGTCCATTTTTCCGTGCCGCAATCACTACTGATTTTGGCAGGGGAGGGAAACCCTGAGTATCTGCTCAAATTTAGTGCGGCACAGTAAAATGGGCGTAGCCAAGTGCATCGCGCCGTAGTGCCCCCCTGCTATGATAGCACCAAGATCTTCACAAGAGGATCAACCGTAAGATTGTTTGGTGGTGAAGCCAACGATTTTTTTACAGATGTGCAAGGGAAAGGCTGACACTCAGAATTGTTACTAAACAATGTGGTTTGAAAGGAAAATGCTTCGCGCCGATTATGAGACAACTGCGCTGACACTGGAGCTCAAATTCGCATTGCAGCACGTTATTGTCATTGACGAAACGGTGGTTGCGGGTGGTGTGAGTGAATATGGTGGTCGCCCCGCTTTTCAAAGGGAAAGCCATTTTAAAATTTTGTAAGTTGAACAGAGTGAAGTATATAACGGGAATACCCATGCTGCCAGTAGTAGAAACTGTAAGTGGCGTAGGCCTAAACCTACATCTGAAAAAGTTTCAGGGGTCAAATGACGTTCTACCTAATGTAGTCTACCATAGAAGTCCGAAACACTGGAAACGAACCTCATATTCGTGCTCACCGCTCCAAAATGCCTCCCGTGCAAATTTTCAGTGAATTGTAGGAGTTATGAGCGAGAAATTAAACGCAAAACCTTCGGCGGCCAGCGAGGTCTCCTGTATCCACTTCCGCTGTGGTTGCCGATCGATCCTACCCATCCCCACATCGATCTACGAAAAACCTTCGTTAATTCTCCATTCCGATCTCGACGTCGTGCTCTTGCGAATCCTGCTACAATCGACTATTCGACTATTCTGATGGATACTATTCCACCTGCTCATTCTACTCAAGAGCGGGGTATGAAACGACACTGCCTGACCTTGTCCCCTTCGAGCCCTGTCGATGGTTTCGATCGGGACGTTGATCTCCTGCTTCGTGATCGAACACTACCGCAGCATCTCGTATCGGTGATAACTGCACTACTCGAAGACCGAAAGCTGCTTCATTCCGTGCTGAATCGTAACCGCGAACTTACAGAGGAAATCACAACACTGAGGACGCAAAACGCCGAACTTAAAAAAGCGCTCGACTCGTCACGTGTGAGTTCAGATGTTGATGATCGACTGGTTTCACGCAAGGATCTGCCATCACCCACTGCTCGTTTGTCAAAATCTATTGACTTTGAAGAAATGGAGCGTAGACGCTCAATCGTTCTCATTGGACTTCCTGAAAGTACGTCAAAATTTTCTACCTGCCGTGTTATGGATGATTTTATCTCTGTTCGCCATTTACTTGATTTCCTGAATATAGATTGTGCTCCTGTAACGGTATACCGCATGGGTCCATTTACTCGTTCACGTCCTAGGCTCCTCAAAATCATTTTGCCGTCATCCTTTCATGCAAATCTTATATTACAGCGCGCCCCTCGTCTCCGCCACTATCCTGCTCACAAAATTTTCCTCAGGCCCTCCTTAACTTGGGAGGAGCGGAGCAGAGCCAGAGCAGAACGAGAGGCGCGGCGTAGTGGGTCGCAGGCAATGCCAAAATCTGTCGTTTCTACTGTTTCCGCTGTTTCCGCACATCCTACCAATCTGTTGTCACCGAACCCGTTGCCTCAGACAAGCCAGTTCTCGTTGGCAAATTTGAAGCCATTGAATATTGTTAATAATGATGTACTATCTCCATCCGTAAAATCTGATGTGTCAATTAATGTTGTCTCTGACTGCAGTCCTTTAAATGGTTGAAAGGTCCTCGGAAACATGATGTCAGTCCTGAAATTGTTCCTCGTTGTGGTGATACAGGCATAAATTGCATTCTTAGCAATATTAGGTCCTTGCATAAAAATGCTCAGTCGCTCAGATATTCCTTGTTGTGCTTTGATTTGGGGGTTGTCGCGTTGACGGAAACCTGGCTTAAGCCTAGTGCTATGTTGGGACCTTTGCTTGGCGATTTGTGCTCCTCATACGATGTTTTGAGGTGTGATCGACCCCGGCTAAAAAGGAGGAGGCGTAGCTTTACTCGTTAAGCGCCGACTTTTTGCTGAAGTTAGTCTTCAAGGAAAGTGTGGAAAATTCGTATGAAATTCTGTCCTGCAACCTACATTCTAATGTAACCAAGTGCAGGATTATTCTTGTTTACCGGTCGCCTAAATGTAACGCTAGTAGCAATGTCCAGCTTTGTAAATGCATCAGTGATCTAACAGCTTGCACTCTTCCTTGTTTGTTGTTGGGCGATTTCAATTTCCCTAAATTGCTGTGGGAGGATCTTTCGGAAGTGCAAGGCGGTAATGTTTTGACCAATGCTTTTCTTGATCTTATAAATAGTCATCAATATTGTCCGTTGGTGCATGGAAACACTAGAGGTAATCACCTCTTGGATCTTATTTTCAGCAATGAGCTGAGTTTGGTGTCTACGGTCAATATTTTGGCACCGCTGGGTACTAGTGATCACGCTACCATACATTTTAAGCTAGAGGGTTCGCTGAGTGAGCATAAATTTGTACTGAAACGGGATTTCAAACTGGCAAATTACGACATAATCGGAATCTATCTAGATACTGTTGATTGGTCAGGCTCGTTTGGGTGTAGTGCCACTGTAAATGAGATGTACGAGACGTTTCTGTTCATTTTGAATCATGTTATTACCCTATTTGTGCCTCTTCGAAAAGTTCCTCTATCATCTAGCAACTTGCCGGATTATCTCTTTCGACTTCTTGAATTCAAAAACAAAATGTTCAAGCAGGCTATGTCAACGAATCTAGAGGAGGACTGGAATAGCTATAGGTCAGCTACAAAAACATTTGAAAAAAAGCTTTTCAGATTTAACATTTCGGTGGAAAAGAAAGTTATTGAATCCGGCAACAGAAATGCGTTTTTCAAGTTTATTGGCACACGAATTAAGCCCAGGGAACGTGTTGGCCCTTTGTATAATAGTAATGGAGAATTTCTCACTTCTGATTACGATAAAGCTGAGCTGCTTGCTGACACTTTTGAGAAGGTATTTTTGAATGACTCCCCATTAACAGCTGTTTCGGATGTGATTTTGACATCAACTATAATGCATGACTCTGTTTCTTTTCATCGTAATACTATCTTGGAACTTCTTTCAAAATGGCCCTGTTCTTCCTCTGTGACGCCTGATGACATCCCATTCGCTTTTCTTAAGAGGGTGGCAGTTCACATCTCCACGCCTTTGGAAATTCTTTTCAATTTGATATTTCACAGGTCAGAGGTTCCAACTAGGTGGAAACATTCCTTAGTGGTCCCACTGCCAAAGAAGTCTCCGCACTCTGAGGCATCCAATTATAGGCCAGTAAGCATCACCTCGATTTTCTGTAGACTTTTTGAAAAAATTTTGAAGATGGCTATTGTAACATATCTCGAGGATAATAAACTGCTGTCTGATCGACAACATGGGTTCAGGAAAGGGAAGTCAACTGTTACTCAGATGATTGAAACGCTAAATCAGTGGACCTCTAGTTTAGATAGTAAAAATAATGTGGATGTTATCTATTTTGACTTTCAAAAAGCGTTTGACAAAGTTGACCACACAAAGCTTATCCTCAGACTTAATCAGCTTGGCATCCACAAAAGCATTGTCAGCTGGATTAAAGCCTTTCTGACAGATAGAACCTTCCAGGTTCGTGTTAATTCTTCCCTTTCCGGCTGTAGAAGTGCTCCAAGTGGGGTTCCACAGGGGAGTCTTATCTCCTATTCTGTTTAACATTTATGCTTATGACATTCCTCAAATTGTTGAACGGTGTGGTGTTAGGTGTGAAGTTTTGCGGATGACATTAAAGTGTACCGCGAAGTAGGCGGTGATGGAGTCACACTCTTACAGAGTGGTATTGATGCAGTTTATTGCTGGTCCCTAGCTTGGGGCCTTCCCTCTCGGTCGTGAAAACAAAAGCATTGCACCTGGGACATTCCAACAACCAGGCCGTTTACAAAATCAATGATGTACCAATCGAGGCGGTCGACAAAATTAAGGATCTTGGATTCATAGTCGATAATAAACTCCTTTTGATGAACATTGTAGGCGCATTGCTGCTAAAGCGCAACAGAGGCTCTTTTTATTATTCAAGTCCTTACGGTCTAAGGATCCGCAGCTACTGACTAAAGCTTATAAGATTTACGTCCGGTCTGTGTTGGAGTATGGGACCTGTGTTTATGCACCGCATAAGCGAATGCTAGTTCAAAAACTAGAAGCGGTTCAACGTAGCTTCACGAGGAAGGTCTTCATACGGGCAATGGGATTTTCGTATAGTACAATTCCTAGGGGATACATTAGGAATAAGAAGTTGCATTTGGACTCGCTTGCTGTTAGAAGGAGGAGAAATGACTTATATTTGGTTTTTAAAATGTTGAATGGTTCGGTAGGATTGAACCTTTCCGAGTTTTTTACCCTCATACGTTCAAATACAAGAGGACAAAGGTACAAACTTAGCTTCCTTAGGCCTCATTCCCAGACTAGGCGGCATTTCTTCACCATTCGTGCGGGATTGGATTATCTGAGCTTGAGCAAGAAATGGGAAGTTCCATCCACCTACTCTGGTTTCAAAAATATTGTCGGCCAGTATCTTCAACAGGAGTCAATTTCATTATAGCTTCTTCGGTAGTAGTGTTTCGTTTTAGTGATTGAGTTTGTTGTTTTTTTCTGTCGTTAATTCTTTTCATTTGCTGTTATTTCACATGTGTCTCGGCACATGTAATAAATATGAAATAAATATGTATCCGGAGCTGAAGGCGGAGCTGTCGGAGTGTAAAGGTGGAGAGGCTAGGCTCACAGATGTGACACTCGTGTCAATAAAGTTCGAATTTCCTCTGCGATGAAATTTTTGCATTTTGTGGAACGTTCATGTTTGGCCTCGAAATGACATCGCGACCAGGGATGTGCGGCAAACGATTTTGAGATTTCGGCAAACGGCAAAAAGAAAATCTCAAAAACGGCCGGCAAACGGCAAAAAACCTCATCCCTTACAATTAGATTGGCCCAAAAGTTATTCACATGTGTCACTCTACTTTTCTTTCCTTTTTTCAATACTTACGTCAACAATCGAGTGTTGTGATGTAGATCACTTATCGGTTTTTCACTGCAGACCGATCACCAAGTGGGCGGGTTTTGATCCGCCAATCACAGGCCGCGTCGATCCCCATATAAACCCGGCCGCCGAGCTGCACGACTACCACGACGACGCCTGCGCCACACCTACTCTATTGCTGTATTGTATTAAAGCCATTTGTTGATCTGTGTCCATCACAGACGTAGCAATTGGCGATCAGGACTGCAGATTGTCGGCTCTTAATTGGGTGTCGATCTGTAACATTTGTCGGCCCTTTACTGGGTGGCAAATAAATTTGCAGTACCAGTTTTCAACAGCTGTTGATACTGTGGTGTCTTGCCTATTGGCGAAGTCAAGCTACACGTATCTAACATTGCAAATAGTCAGGACACGAACTGCTGACGAAACAAGACCAGGTGCCCGCATTGCGGTTGAATACCTGAAGAAAGGCTCAGAAGCCCGCGTTGGCGGTTGAATTTCTGGAGTATCGGGGATCGCACGTTTGGATTTTTGTGCTTGATCCAAAAGAGCCACTCGAAACAGCTCGCGTTTGGGACGCTGGAGCAGAGGTTTTGAGCAAAAGTGTTTAGTGGGCTAGAGATTTATTGACTAATCGCACTAAACATGGACCAGGAAACCGTCCAAAAGTTGATTGAGCAAAACGCACAGCAAATGAAGCTGATGCAGGATAATGCACAGAAGCAAATGGAAATGATGCAGTTTATGGCTGCAAAGATTGAGGCGAAGCCAGTAAAGGAGGTAGTGGCAAATTCGTCGACATTAATGTCTGAATTAAATGGTCGAATTCCAGTATTTGTTTTTGACAATGAAACCGATCGATGTTTCTCTCGCTGGTACGATCGGCATGAACACATATTCATGAAAGATGGCGCTGCCCTTGCTGAGGAAGCGAGGTTGAGATTACTGCTAGGGAAGTTGGATAACGAATCTTTTGAGCGATACAAAAGACAGATCCTTCCTAAAACGCCATCACAAGTACAGTACAGT
The DNA here is from genome assembly GCA_029168955.1 of Aplectana chamaeleonis. Lineage (NCBI taxonomy): Eukaryota > Metazoa > Nematoda > Chromadorea > Rhabditida > Cosmocercidae > Aplectana > Aplectana chamaeleonis. The sequence continues at coordinate 816,143 of JAPDOI010000066.1, read as the reverse complement.
GAGACGATATCAACCCTCAGGGACATGTTCTTCTTCTTCTTCTGCAGCCTCAAAGTGGTTTTTGTCATAGGTTGAGGAACTGGGCGGCCTTCACAGGATTCGTCCAAAGGTCCATTGTTGTTAAGGAGGTAGGTCTCTTCGGGCACATGAACAAGTGCGCCGTGTCGTGTCCGGGAGCACCACAGTCCGGGCATGCGTCTGGTCGGCTGCTGTCGATCTTGTTGACGTAAGACATGAGCAGAATAGAGTGACCACAGCGCAGCGATGCAAGAGCACATCTGGCTCGTCTGCCGAGTTGAGACTCGGACTCGCAAACCCGAGGCGGCACCGTTCCCAAGATAGGGTTCACAGCCGCCTTTGCTAGATATCCTCGAACAAATTGCGTGTGCTCCTCACGCAGAAGACGAAGCCTTTCCATGTTGGAGTCGGCCCATCTCTGTACATCAACTTTACGAGGAGCATCGGCGAACGGCGTCCTAATCGACCTCTCTCTTATGGGCTTCATGATTCTCTTTGACGGATGATTCGGCTGCCTCAGAACATTAATATACATCTGCTGTGCCTGGAGTTCACAATGCTCCTTGACCGGCAATATGCAGGCCTCCGCGTGAAGATGCTCCACCGGGGAGCTCCTTGCACAACCGGTAGCAATTCTAAGCGCAGCATTCTGTACACGCTGCAGCTTATTCCAGGAGCTGTCAGACACCAGGTGCTGCCACACTGGTGCCGCATATTCCAGAGCCGGCTGAAGTATTGCTCTGTAGGTTCTCAATATAGTCTCTCGGCTGCTTCCCCATGATGTTCCTCCGAGAGCTCTCAAGATATTAAGTCTAGCCTTGACGACTGTTTGTTTCTGTTCCGCGTTTTTGTGGAACTTCAGTGAGGGATCAAGAATAAGGCCAAGCAGCTTGGGGAATTTTGCTGCTGGCAACAGGTCACCATCCCATTTGACATCTGGATGGGCACTGTGTTCCTTGGTGTTCGTTGTGAACACTGAAACAGAGGATTTTGTGGCAGAGACTGTGAGCATCATTTTATCGAGGAAGAGCTTCAACTCGACGAGATAGGCGCTGATCTTGTTAGCGGCTATCTGCAGGTCACGATCCTGGCACATGATGGTGATGTCGTCGGCATACATAACAATCCCTACATCACTGCGAGGCTCCGGCATGTCCTCAAGACACAGGCTCAATTGGGCTGGGGACAACACTCCGCCTTGCGGAACACCGGCTGCTATTGGAATGCTATCGGATACATGATTCTGGAACAGAACCTTAGCACGGCGGCCTTTAGTGAACGCTGCAATCCATCGCTTCTGCCATGATGGTAGCGACGACTTGAGCAGTTTCTCGGACAGCAGTCCCAAGTTAACAGAGTCAAACGCTTTGCTCAGGTCGAGGGCGACGGCCACCGTTCTCAGGGGCTTTCTCATGTTGAACCCATCGACCGCAAAGCTCACGATCTCTAATAGAGCTGTAGTAGTGGAGTGAAGTTTCCTGAACCCATGCTGATGCTGCTGTCGCTCATTTTGATCAGCCAGGTCCGTCACGATCAACTTTTCAGCTAATTTAGCGACGGGCGATAACAGGCTTATTGGTCGAAAGCCCTTTGCCGTGCTTTGGGACTTGCCTGGCTTTGGCAACGGTATCACATTGGCTGTCTTCCAAGCTTGGGGTAGAGTGCAGGTCCGGAAAGAAGTGTTAATGATATCTGCAAGCATCGGTAGAAGTTCCGTGGGAAGCTTCTCCAGGATGGCTGGGGAGATACCGTCAGGTCCGATAGCCTTCGAATTCCGCATTTCTTTGATAGCCTTCTCTACTTGCGTGAGAGTAAAGGCCTCAGAAGCGTTCATGAGCGGCAACCGGCTCAGTTCTCTAACCGTGACTCTGTTCTGCACGCCTCGCTTGGCACGTGTGATGAAGAAGTTCTTGCCGAGCGCATAAGCAGCCGCTTTCCCTGATTTGAAGACGTTCTCCTCGAACTCAATAGCGGAGCTCATCGAGGAGCGGACTTGCCGGAAATTTTCCTCAACACTTTCCACGTCGTAGTTCCGTCAGCCTTGAAATTCAGCTTTTCAGTGAACTTCTCCCAGCATTCCTTCTTGTTCTTATCCAGATCCTGCTTGATCTCGTTATCCAGCACAGCTATGTCCGGGTCTAGATGGTCTGCGGCTCTCTTCTCATCTCTGGTTCTTATCTTCTGCAGTATTTCCCTGCTGACATTTGGAAAAAAGGTCTTGACACGACCCTCAGGAATCGCAGCTTTCATGGCCTTGCGGATGGCACTTGTTAGATGGCGCTCTTTCTGATGAACATCACCATTCCATGGGTAGTCGACCGCATGGCGAAGTGCAACATCTCTGAACAGGGTCCAGTCTGCTAGGCCTAAATTAAGATAAGTACGATGACGAAAACCAGAGTAGTCGGGAAGAGAGTCAGAGAGATCAATATAGACAAAGACGGGAATGTGATCACTGGAGAGAGTTGTGGATGTGGACCACGTGCAAGCATTAGAGAGATTGGATGACACAAGAGAGATGTCTGGGCTAGAAGGTCGGCCGTTGGCAGGGAGACGAGTGGGCTGGTCATCATTGAGGATAACCAGGTCACACTCCTCAGCCCATTCTTCGACATCTTCCCCTCTGGCGTCAGAATCAAGAGCGGAACAGAACGTGTGAGCATTGAAGTCACCCGCAAAGACAGCTGAAGGGGAGAGTGAGCAGTCGTACAACTGCTTAAGGAGGGGAATAGGATTATAAGAGGGGGACAAGATGATATAGGAGGAATATATATGTTAAATAGAGATAAAGGGGTTTTGAGGGGGAGGTGGACAGGAATGTACTCGAGAGTACCGTCCTTAGGAGTATTAGGGATAATATGAGAAGGTAAGGCAGATTGAACGAAAGTAGACACTCCGCCCCCAAGAGCTGTCCTTGGCATGTGATAGGCGGTGTAGCCCGGAATGTTAGGTTGGGGATAAGTGGTAGATGGAGAGAGCTTGGTTTCTTGAACCATGATAACATCCGGGTGATGAGAACGTGCGAATAGAGAGAGTTCAGATAACTTGTTGCGAAGGCCGTTGAGATTATTGTGAACAATGGAGAGGGGGCGGTTGGTAATTGAGGAATCAGAGTTGTTGGGGGCAGAGCATAGAACACAACGAAAGGATGAGGTATGATGCCTCACAGAACTGAGGCCCGAACAGGAGAAGTGCACCCACCTTTGGCATCCGAAGCACTGGACACTTGTTTTATGCCAGGTAACATCCTCGCCGCAGGTGGCACATGGATACTTCCGTGCTGGACCTGGATTCCTCTCGACGCCGGCCCTTTGTAATAAAATCCTCAGGAGAGCTGCGGCCGACCAGCACCTCTCCCATGACAAAAACCCTCTTCTCGGAGGGGTTGACGTCGGTTTGCACGGAGGCGATCTTCTTTCCTCCACACTGCCACGGCACGAACGTACGACATCTCGGCAGCAGGGACATGTTCGATGTCAGGGAAGCGTTGTTTACTCTAAGATATCAGTGTATGAAAGTTGAGAAACAAGACAATGAGCATTATATGGAATACACTGGTAGAGTGAACGAGATGTGTGAACACGCCAGCTTCAGCGAGCTGGATACTGATGGGTTGAAGGCCTTGTTGTGGATTTACGGTCTAAAATCACACAAGGATAGAGAAATTCTACCACGGTTGCTTGCCTTTCTAGACAAGGAAGCAAAAGAGCGTAGAAAGCCAACGCTTCATGAGTTATACAAAGAGTGTGATCGAGTTGTGACGTTATTGAAGGCGTCAAAGATGATTGAGGAAGACTCAATTAATGTTAGAGAGGTCAGATCAGAGCCGTCAAAGCCGAGTAAGAAAGAGCATCCAGTGGAATGCTGGAACTGAGGCAGGAATGGTCACACTAGTCGAGAGTGTCGAAGCAAGCAAGCAATGGAAGTGTAACTCATGTAAAGGAAAAGGGCACACGGAGAAGTATTGTGAAAGAATGTCACAGTACAGAAGTAGATCCAAATCGAGAAAACCTCAGAAGAAACACTGTGGGAGAGTATTTCTCGCAGGAAGTGCTGAGGCTGACGTGAATGCGGTTCGGAAATACGTCAGGGTTGAAATCAACGGGCACAAAATGGAGTTTCAACTAGATACTGGCTCAGATATCACATTGTTAAATGCAGACATGTGGAAGAAAATGGGCAGGCCGAAACTCAACGATACTAGCTTGGTCGTGAGGGACGCTAGTGGTAACCAAATGAAGATTTTCGGTGAACTAAAGTGTCAGTTCAAGCTGAAAGAAGCCGTTGGTGAGGGATGTTGTTTTGTCGCCCCCCCACAAAAGTCTTGTAGGTCTCGATTGGATCAGACAAAACGCTGAAATGGCATATCACATGGAGCAAATGGTAGCTCACGTGAGTACCGCAGATGATGCCAACTTGGTAAACGACTTGAAACAAAGGTTTGAAAGTGTGTTTCAAGAGGGCTTAGGTACCTGCACCAAAGAAAAAGCAGCATTGAAGCTCTTACCTAGTGCTAAGCCGGTTTTCAGAATGAAAAGGCCTGTAGCGCGTGCATCGCTCGAAACAGTTGAAAAGGAACTTGAGCGCCTTGAAGAAATGGGTGTTATCGAACCGATAACCCTCAGTGAATGGGCCGCTCCGATAGTTTGCGTACGTAAGGCAAATGGCAAATTGAGCGTCTGCGCAGATTTTTCAACTGGTTTGAACAACGCCTTGGAGGCGTATGAGTATCCCATCCCCATTCCGGAAGACATTTTCGCGTCTTTGAATGGTGGAACGATTTTTTAGCAAATTGATTTTTCGGATGCTTACCTTCTCTGAAGTTTTTCAACAGCTTGCTGCCAGCATTTGCGGACAACTAACGAATGTCATTGGTTAGATGTCGATTACGCGCTGGAATACCGGCGGTTAGTTACTGGTTAGCCGCTCGTTACCGGTGCGCATGATGTCCAATAGAGTGAGGACTTTTTAAAAAGAGACCGAACGAACGAATTTCGAATAAATTCGTTCATTTTTTATTTCGAACGAACGAATTTCGAATAAATTCGTTCATTTTTTATTCCAAACGAACGAATTTCAGAATAAATTCGTTCATTTTTATTCCGAACGAACGAATTTCGAATAAATTCGTTCATTTTTATTTCGAACGAACGAATTTCGAATAAATTCGTTCATTTTATTCGAACGAACGAATTTCGAATAAATTCGTTCATTTTTATTCGAACGAACGAATTTCGAATAAATTCGTTCATTTTTTATTCGGAACGAACGAATTTCGAATAAATTCGTTCATTTTTTATTTCGAACGAACGAATTTCGAGTGAATTCGTTCATTTTTTATTTCGAACGAACGAATGTTCGAAATTCGAATATTCGAATGACGAATAATTTAAGCATCCATAGCATTATCGCGCAACTGCGAAAAGAGCGGCACTAACAAGTGGAATTCTTCTTCTAGAGCTTTATTTCCACTTACAATTGGAATTAATAAGAGACGACTCATCTCTAGACCTGTACGGTCTACAACGCAAAGAATGCTACAAAATCAACTTTCCCTCTGTAGCTTAGCCTAAGGAGCTTATTCGAGGACCTTACTAACTTTGCCTGCCCCATAAGCCAGCAAGATTAGTGGAGCCGAGCTCCATAGTTATCTCCAGAGGGTGCTTTCGCCTCTATGGTTTAAAGGCAGTGTTCACGATAATCTTTAATTTTGAGATTATTCGCTATATCGATTAACTGGCCCCCGGGTAGATCTAAAATGACGTAGAAATTGAGAAAAACGCAACAGAAGTACACGAAATCCTTAAGTATCACCCCGCCTCTTAAGTATCACAGGAATTGTTTGTTGTGACAATGAAATCTTTTGTGGACGCGTCTTCTGCAATTCTTTGCTCTCTATTGCTCCGTTCCTTCCTTAGAGCCCTAACTAATTCTGCTTTGCAGGAAATATTCTTCTATTTTCGATTGACAGAGCTTTCCAGCGGTGACAACCACCATTAACATGTTTATCCCACCGGACAACTGGTCCATGTTAAAGAATAATGTCACTGAAATACGACGTTTCAATGCGTTTCTTGCCATTTTTTCGTAATTTTGGTAACACGGAGGCCAGCTCATTGTTTTATGTGAAAAATTCGCGGATGAAAATCATCGTGAACACTGCCTTTGAATGAGAGGCGCAGAGTTCTGCTGGAGCCAACAACGGGGTTCGGCTCCACCGACATGGCTGGCTTACTCTGAGAGAATCTTTTGCGCTAGTACCGTGATGCTCCCGTTATTCGCGTTCGATCCGCGATAGTTACCCAATCGACTCATCCGTTTACATTCTCGTTCTCATACCGTGATAATACCGCGATCGTTGAGAGGTTTACGGCGTTAATACCGTGGTGCACTCGCGATGCGCGATGGTACCGTGATCGTCTCCCCCCGCTCCCGCGTTCTCATGTTGTGCATATTTGTAAAGCAGCGCGAAATGCGGCGAGGGCAATTCCTTATAGCTTCGTGTTGATCTGATAGGCAACACTCGCTCGGGTGAAACATCGGGAGGGCCTGGATGCGGTACCATCAGAAGGCTGGAAGAATCTCGCGATCGTCTCGCGATAGTTCCAAGCTCGGTTCGTCGCGGATCCGCGATGTAACGCCCCGAATACGTCAATGTATAGACGCGATCCGCCCTCAGGTTGAAACTGGTAGGATCTCGCAATTGTTCCGTGATAAGCCCAGGCTCGACTCCTCGCGGTTTTGCTTTAGAGCATCGCGGGAGCATCGATGAACGAACGCGGTACACTCTCGGTTTGAGACTGGCAGAATTTCGCGATCGTTGCGCGATAGCCCCATGCTAGAATCCTCTCGGCCCCTACCAGAAACCGGAGATTCTATCCGTGAACGATCGCGGGGGATCCTCTCAGAGTATGGAGCGAGCGAAGTTAGGAATCCGAAATATCATTCGACGCAGAATATTACGTAGATTTCAAAAACAACCCTCACCAGGTTAAAGAGTTATAGGCGAAAAACCGGTGTTTCGTAAAATGAATTAGGCTGAAGGATCGAGAATAGTTTTTCAAACTGGAAGCACAAGTTGACGCAGAATTCTATCTACAAGCACAAAAAAGCTATGGACGAAAACCGGCAGTGACACCCACACAATCTTGAAAGTGACTTGCATGAATGTTGGGTGACTTTCATTCTTTTTCGGGGCGCGTACTGGGGGGAGATCGGAGTACGGGGCGGAGTTTATTGCTCCGTCGGCCAATCGACAGACGTCTCTCCACCACTTATGTAAGACGTGGGTGATTGGTCAACGGAGGGATAAACCCCACCCCCACGTATTCCCGTCTCCTCCTGTGCCTCGGGGCGTTTCACCGGTTGTCACCGGTTTTCCCAATGATGGAGGTTCCCCCTTCACCCGCCCAGAGGTGAGGGTTGGTGGAGTTCATGGCTCCACCCAACGAAGCTATTGTTGGTGTTATCATTGCCCAGCGGCATGGACAAATGGGAGTGGCCAAGTGCGATTGCCATATGGCTCCCCCTGTTAGAACCGCCCTAGTAGCCTCATCAGACGGTGTGGGGAAAAATTTAGTTCTTGCGTTCGGCAAAATGGAACAATGGAGTAGTGAAGAGACTGACATCAGTCTTGGAAGGTATGTCGATTCCTTCATACATTGGAGCTGACTTTCATGTTTTGTTAAACCAGCTCGGGTATTCAAATTGGAATAACGTTCGAATATTCACCTCTGCGAATAATCGAATTCGAATAATATTCGAATATTCACCTTTCCCGAATAGTCGAATTCGAATAATATTCGAATATTCACCTTTCCCGAATAGTGGAATTCGAATAATATTCGAATACTCACCTTTCCCGAATAGTCGAATTCGAATAATATTCGAATATTCACCTTTCCCGAATAGTCGAATTCGAATAATATTCGAATATTCACCTTTCCTGAATAGTCGAATCCGAATAATATTCGAATATTCACCTTTCCCGAATAGTCGAATTCGAATAATGTTCGAATTTTCACCTTTTGCGAATAGTCGAATTCGAATACAGCTGTTCAGTGCGGTTCCGTATTCGAAAAAGACTGACGATATGAAAGTCTCCCCATACAATTTGGTCCAGTGAATGGACAGGAGCTGCACGATGGAAGATCGTCGTGGGCGATCGAATCCCTGCTGGCTAGTGGTATAGCCAATGCCGCACGGCGGGTCGCAAAGTTCGCACCTCATCAATTTACTAGACAACCTGACAAGGAGACCACATCTGTGTATGGCTGTGATGGCTGCACTTATCTTCTGATCTCCATGAGACGCCAGTGGACTGCGCAAACTTCTGAGCCAATTCTGGTGAATAAGGTACTCAAGCTCGGACATTTTTATATGTTCGCGATGTTTGAGACTAGCCAAGAGCGCTGTTTGGAAAAAAGTTACACAAAGTTGGCCACAAAAAGTTAGACGTTCATGTACTTCAACTTACTTATGTAATTCTAAAATTTTTGAACTGGACAAAACTTTCGGAAAGCTACTGCTTGTGCATGCAAAACTATTGCTCTGGGGCTTCTATTCTTCTAACATGCGATTCGACTGCTGAACGGCAACGCGCAAAGAGGCGTTACAAACGCATTGAATCGCTTCCAGGGCAAATTTTCTGCGACATTCCTTCCTCGTTCGGAGGAGCTCAGCAAACACCCAAACCTATTCTTCTTGCAGATTGGATGATTAAGCTGTCCCAAGATTCAGGTGGCAAGGCGTAATCATGCGGGGCCCGAGTCTTGAGGTGTTCTAGTCAAAAGTATCAACGCTTGATTCGGAAGAAACGTCATCTTTGTCTGCATCATGCAGAAACTGCAGCGTGCAGTTGAATTCAATCGGCGCAGATTCAGTTCATCCCTTTGCAGGAAAAGAAACATTTCTCTTACAAGGAACTGGACTATGATATTGTTTCAATCAAACGGGCTTGCTACAAAGGGGTCACATCAACGCAGAGGCACAGGGTGACGTAAGTCAGACCGGCGTGAGAACAAACATCATCCAGAGGACTGATAGAAATCGTCCAAGTGCATCTGGCGAAAAAAACAATTATTGCCTTCCAATGCGCCATCGAAAGCTACCGATAAGTATGAAACATATTAGAGGCGATGGAAACCACATGATCTAACGGTTTGATCCTAGCGATCAACACCTTGATTTGTGAGCAACTCGGCTCACAAGAAGTATTTCTGATTCGAGATCCTGCACTACAACTTTTGGGTCCAGTAAGTTAAGTATTTGGAGAGTGATTATTGGTTGCCATTCCTCCTCTGAAGATTTTCAACAGCTTGCTGCCAGCATTTGCGGACAACTAACGAATGTCATTGGTTAGATGTGGATTACGCGCTGGAATACCGGCGGTTAGTTACTGGTTAGCTGCTCGTTACCGGCGCGCAAGATGTCCAACCGAGTCGCGAGCAGCTTGCGGCCAGCATATACGGACAACTTACAAATGTCATTGGTTGGATGTCCGTAATGCGTTGAATAGCAGCGGTGAGTTGCGCGTTGACTGTTTATAGGCGATGCGTAAGATGTTCGTCTCACAAGGGATCATCAACTGGCCACAAACGCCGTTTTTTGCGAAGTTCATACCACCTGACGTACTTCCAATACGTGCTCAATTCTATGTTTGTAGATATCTGTTGCGGAGTTTCCTTAGCCAAGTTTAGCGGGCTTTCTCAGTCGGGCGCTAAGGTAAGGGCACATCCACCTAACAGGCAATTTCTACGGTGTTCAGGAAAATTGTTTGGGATTGGTCTCGAAAACTTATTTCTGGGGCTTATCTGGGATCCTAAACACAAAATTGAGGTCCAAAGGTCGATTTTCGGGAAATTTCGACATGTTCGGCACGAGGACTCACAGGAGAAAATTTTCAGGGGGGAAATAAATGCGACTTTTGATGATTTCCAAAACGCAACGCTACATTTGCCTCGAAACTTCCCTGTAAAGATAATTTGAAACTCTAAAATCGAACTTAAGGTTCATTGATTGATTTTCGATAGATTAAAGGCAGTGTTCACGACAGATTTCTTTTACGATATCTCCACGGTTTACGGAAGGTGTGGTGCCCTATATAGCAAGGCATGCTTTAAAAGGACACGAAAGACGCGTTTTTGAGCGAAAATAGGCTCTCCCTTGTTTACGTTGATTTTTGAGCGTAGAGGATTTGACCGCTAGAAGGATGATACCTATCAGTGCAAACTCTGAGAGTTTTGGCCGCGAAATAGCCGGGAATTAGCCCACCAAGCTCCGCAGCGGCTCCTGGTGGGCTATTTGCCGGCCATTTCGAGGCTATTTCTCGGCTTTTCACAGAACGGACAAGACCAAGACGCAACCGTTGCCGGCTCGCCGAGCCACCATCTGGGGACGCCAGCGCTTGGGCTGGGCTTCCAGAGGCTGAACGAGGTCCAAGTACCTCAAACTTGTGTAACTAAACCGACGGAGGTGCTGACATCTGAATTATGCCTCTGGAATGCTCCGTACATCTACCTAGAGAGCATTATTTCTTGGCTATTTCCCGGCTATTTCGCGGCGAGCATTATTTGGCAGCAATTTTGCGGCGAGCCTTATTTACCAGCTATTTCTCGGCTATTTCGCGGCTATTTCCCGACGAGCATTATTTGGCGGCTAATTAGCGGCTATTACGCGGCAAGCAGGCATTTCTCGGCTATTTCGCGGCTATTTCGCGGCCAAAACTCTTAGAGAAGAAGCGATCAGCTCACTTATCAGCACTTCTTTGACTTGATCATTCCTGTAATCTGAGTCTTCATTTGTTCATTTCGAGTGGGCGGATCTGGGGTACCAGGCGTGTCTGGGGCACCAAAACGCTTGTTTGCAGCCGTTATTTTGCCGCTCCTGGCTCGTTTTCTACCGTTCTTTCGACATTGGAAGCCTAGGATCCTTCTCGCCTATCATTTCACTGTGGAAAGTCAACGAGGATTATCATCGTGAACGCTGCCTTTAAGATAAGTTTCCGTGGGTATACGTTAAATTGGTAAATGTCCCAGAGTGAAAAAATTTCCCACGGGGGTTTTCTTGGGTGCTGAACGATATCCGGTTCAGGACCCCGAATGATCCCTAGGAAAATTTTTGAGCAAAGTCGGAAACATTTTTTATAAACACGTTAAAAATTCTTTGATGGTACCCTTACGGCCCCTGTCAGAGTTGGTTGCGAAAATCCCCATGGTCAGCCCGGTCGATGCGTATGAGAAATATGGATGATGGAGGTTGCAAAAAACACCCGGTGTACCCAGGTGTGTCTGTCGTGGTCAATATGTATGAAACATGTGGGAAGATTTCATGGATGTCATTCATTTCTTACCTTATATCATGTGAACATCGGTCGGGTCAGCCACATCGGGTGTTTTTTGCATCCCACCTCACGCATTTCTTTCATGATTATCGACCGGGCTGGCTACATCGATCATCCAACTATGACCGAGGTCTACCTTTGCCCCATTGAAGAAGCCCGCCATAGGCTGTATTCATCATTGCGTTAAACCTGGGTTCCCAGGCTTGGGTTGGGCTCTGCACCAGAATCAGCGCGTTGGTGCGTGCGCTAAACCCAACCCAAATCGACAAACCCAGGTCTAATCCAATGATGAATCCGGCCTCATAACTCGGTTCAGAGAACTCCACAGCATCTACATAGACATAGATTCAAAAATGTCGTTAGAAGTACACCATCTGGTATAAATTTTGTTGGAAGCGTCGTTTGTGAACCGTTATCATTCCCTTGTCAGTCGCGAGCAGCTTAAAGTCACATGATGTCAAATTTCTGGTCGCACCATATTCGAGCTTCTTTTGTGTTAACGAGGAGCATTAGCCAGATTTGGCGAATTGAATTTCCGACGCTCGTTTGATTTCATTTGGGCATCAACCAGTATGAGTAACGCATACTGAGCATGAGTTTTGGAAGCTCAATTCTCGGATACATATTTTAATGTTGAATAATTAAAAATCACATAATGTCACTAAATCGAATAGAAAACGATTTCGCGATGATTACACAAACTAGCGCTATTTCGTCAAAATGTGACTACAAATATGTTGTTATTTCTTGTCACCCATTTTAGAAAACGAAGTAACGACTTTTTGCCCTTGTTGAGCATACATGTGGCCTTGACACGAATGAAGAGGGACGACTCCGAGAGAATCTCCCGCGATCGTTCACGGATAGAATCCCCTCGGTTTCCGGTAGGGGCCAAGGGGATACGAGCACGGGGCTGTCGCGGGACAATCGCGAGATTCTGCCAGTCTCCAACCGAGAGCTTACCGCATTCGTTCGTCGATGCTGTAGCAATGCTCCATCGCGGAACCGCGAGGAAACGAGCCTGCGATTATCACGGGACGACCGCGAGATTCTATCTGTTTCAGACTGAGATCGTATTGCGAATACGTCAATACATTCTGGGTTTCACATCACGGAACCGCGATGAGGCAAGACCGGAGCTATGGCGGGACGATCGCGAGATTCTGCTATCCTGCACCCTGATCGTACCGCGTCCTATCAAGCATGCACTCTCGGTGTTTCATCCGAACGAGTGTTGCCTATCAGATCAACGCGAAGCTAAAAGGTATTTGCCTGTGCCGTGTTTCACGCTGCTTTACAAATCTTCACAGCATGAGAGCGCGGCCGGGGGAAAACGATCACGGTACCATCGCGGATCGCGAGTGCACCACGGTACTAGCGCGATTGACCTGGCAAAGATCGCGGTAGCATAACGGTACGAACACGCGAATGTCAACGGATGGGTCGATCGGGTAACTATCGCGGAAAGAGCGCGGATCGCGGGACGAAAGGGAAACGATCAAAGTACCATCGCGGATTGCGAGTTCATCACGGTACTAGCGCGATTGACCTGGCAAAGATCGCGGTAGCATAACGGTACGAACACGCGAATGTCAACGGATGGGTCGATCGGGTAACTATCGCGGAAAGAGCGCGGATCGCGGGACGAAAGGGAAACGATCACTGTACCATCGCGGATCGCGGGAGCATCACGGTGCTAGCACGGAAGATTCTCTCAGAGGACATTTATACGCTAGTTGGACATAGGAGCAGGGGTGTGCGGAAATTTTTCAAAAAATTTCAGAAAACAGAAAACAGAAAGGCCAAAATGGCCAGAAAACAGAAAAAAGAAAATTTTAAGAAAAAAATACTCATTTCATTTTAACTTTTTTTTCAAGTGAAGAGAGGATGTGATTCTGAATACCTTTGTCATACTTGTAATATAATATGTGCAGAACTGCACAGATGACCTATAAGGCATTGATAGTAGCAATGACGCGTCAATGACGGATACAACATCATTAAAGGCACAGCCCAAGCTCAGGGACGAAATCTGAGACTACATAATTGTGAAGTAGACCCACTCTGAATAGCACCTGCCAATTGCGAGCTCTAAATCCCTCCGAATAAGCAAGATATAGCAGGAAGCCACCCTGGGGCGCCCACCTTGAGAAGCCACTTTGGCACGCCCCTTTTACAATTTTTCGAGCTCAATAATGGCGAAATGAGCTATGGTTTTCGATCAATAGCACTGTTCTTCATTTCATTTCCAGTCTCTTTCCTTATTTAGGTAAGCTCGCATACACCGGTTGCAAACGACGGAAGTTACGAGTCCCGGACAACTCGTCCACCATGGTTCCACAGCTCAGTTGTTGAGGGGCCATAACTCCGTATCCAGGGGGTCTTGTACAATCCGAGAGACATCATTAGAATCAGCGTGGAACCGTTTTCAAGACAGGCAGGAAAACAGAAAAGCGATTCTGAGGTTGGGCTGTGCCTTTAAAGACACTTTGAGAGTCTTGGCCGTGAAATAGCCCTCCAGGCTCAACAACTGATCCTGTTGAGCTGTTTCTCGAGTATTTCTTATTTCTTGGCTGCTAGGTGACTGCGACCATGCTGTTCGCGAAATAAGCGAGGAATAACCGAGAAAACACGGGTAGTTGAACCGACGGCGGTGTTGACATCCGAACCTGCCTCAACAATTCGTCTTATACTCCCCTTTGAGAGCATTTTTTTGCGGCTGTTTCTCGACGACCATTATTTGACGCCTATTTCGCGGCAACCAGGTTTTTTCCGAACACGACAGTTTTCTCGGCTATTACGCGAAAATCAGGCATTTTGTAGCTATTTATCGGCTGTTGCTCGGGCAAAGCTCTCAGAGCACTCATCCGTATGGTAGTACGTCAATACAATAAGGGTTGCATATACACTTAATACAAACATTGAGTTCAACCCCTCGCTGTCAGCAGCAGCTGCTGCGAACAACTAACTGCAGCAGCTGCTGACAAGGGGAGGTTGAATTCGGGCTCTGCCCTGGAATGCTATCCCTATTGTGCCAAAGAACTACCCTACGAGTGCGTTAGCAGGGTTCACGATAAAAACAAATGTTGAATTTTCTTCTTAAGAGTGCGATAATCAAAAAAGTGAAAATAAGGAAGATTTTGCAGAAAAAATGCATAAAAACAAGTCAAAACGGCTAATTGGTGGGTGTACGCACACCCCCAACGAACAAAACTTCTATAAATGCCTATTTTCCGTCTTCTATTTTGCCTCTAAAAAGGTTAGTGTTCTCTCAGTGTCCCGCAACTACTTTAAATGCAGAATGAATGACGACAAAACAAGTAATTGTAGAAATCTAGTTAATTGGGGGCGGGCTGAGACCCAGCAATAGCTTGTTTTTGAGCTTTTTTCTCCAACTTTATTACTTTTTTTCTTTTTTGTTATGACCGGGACTACCTTCTCACAAAGATACCACAATAATAATTTTTATCGCGAACTCTGCCCTCAACAGCAATCGCACCATTGAACACAAATAGCACCTCGTAAAGAACTAGATAAGCTGCGCTGTCCCACAGATCCAAATTTCGCTGATTTTTTTTCTGTTTTTTGCAGATTTTTCAGAAATCAGAAAACAGAAAGGCCAAAACGGCCAGAAAACAGAAATTTCCGCACACTCCTGGTGGGGAGGTTCCCGAAAGTGGAAATTTCCCCACCACTGTGTGAGTAGCCAACGGCTCTGAGCCAACATTCTTTCTTAGATTTGTAATCGAAAATTTTTTATCAATGGTTATGAAACAAATGATTCCACAAATAAAGGTAAGGAGAAAGTTCTGTTTTGCATATTCTAGTGCCAGAGACTAACAATATTTCAAGGACGTGCGACGGTTTCGAATTCCTTCTTATGTCGGAAGGGTGCAACGGCTTTGAAGTTTTCATAGCCATTCTCTGTGCGGAAAACCGCTGTGGCAGCACCATGGCGATCGTGCTGGGACGAATCGTAATCGTTACGGAACCCGGTTGTCGCTGCAACACCAGCTGTTGCCATCTGCCGAGCGGAATTTAGCTACAATATGGACAGTGAGTAAATGTTTTTCAGTTATTTCTCGGCTTTTCGGGAAATAGCCTAAAAATATCTGAGCAATAACCGAGAAATAATGAAAAGTGACCAAAGATAACCAAGAAATGGCTGGCACGCGAAAAATCTCTGCCGTCGCCGGCTCGCTTTAGAAGTTTTCGAAAATTCTCGAAATTCATTGCGAAAATTCCATTCCAGTTTCATTTCAATTTTTCGCCCAGCATTTCCTGATCGGAATGTTCTCAATGATTTGTAGAAATTTTGGTGACATGTTATACTGTGCTTCTCTGGGCCGAATTCCGGTCCGCAATTGCGTCTCGACACGCTTTGCGGCCGCACGCGCTCGAGTCAGTCGAGTTCCCAGCGCCAAAGCAGACTCGATATGACTTTTTTATACAGTTTTCGCCAATTTTGTTTAGTTTCCAGCTTCTAAAACCCACCTGGAGTCAACAGATAGGCGGCTGTGGCGCTGGGAACTCTTCCGACTCAAAAGCGCGCGGCCGCAAAGCGTGTCGATACGCGATTGCGGACCGGAATTTAGGCCAGAGAATTACAGTAGCAATTGTTGACAAGTTATTTGACCTAAAATTGAAGTAGTTTATTTTCCGAAGAAAAAAAACTATTTTTTCGATTTTTAGGTCGATGAAATGGAGGGCAGAAAATTCAAATGAAACTTATTGAAAAACCTGATTCTACGAGCAGTTTATAACACTATGCCGAACTTTTCTTTTCCCGCGCCGTAGACCTCAAAGCCTGGCTCACGCACTTTGCGGCACCAGCTTCAGTAATTTTCCGCAGAAAGACAACGATGAATACGTAGAGAGGTGGCAGCAGATGTCAAAAACAACGAAGAGAACTGTAATTGAACGAATTTGTGTCCCGCGGTTTTATTACATCGGACATTTCACATGGAATTCTGAGAATTATGGTGGTATGCTATGGATTACTAAAAAAATTACTTATTTTACAACATAGCGGAGTTTTAACGATTGAATTTTGATACTCAAAAATTTTTCATTAGAAGTTGAAGAAGCTTGCTCGCGCTCTACTTTTTATAGCGTACTGATTTTGGAAAAATTCTGCACAATGTTTTAAATAGTTAAAAACTTAATTTTCTGCTGTGCAGAATAGTGAATTTCGATTTTTGAATCAGATTCAATGATTTTTGGGTCAGTTAAGAGAATTGAATTCTTTACCATCCCCTTCAATTCAATTCAATAGCTTTATCTGGCGACAAAGAAAACAAAATGTATGTGAGATAGGTTTAAACAAGACAGCCTGGACATGCAGGCAAACAAAATTGTAGGCAAAGAGAACACTCGTACGAATAAGAGCACCCTGAATTTAAAGCTTTAGCAGAAAGCACGGCCATCGACCCCATGCAATGACCTGAGGTTGAAATGGGATAGCCTGCTTTTGAAAATCGGAAACTGCGCGGCCTCAACGATCTCTGAAGGTAATTTGTTCCAAACTGGGATGACTCTAAATGCAAAGGAATGCAGCACGTTGGACTTCGACGTAAATCTACGTGCGAGCTGAAAAGCGTGCTGGCGGGAGCGAGTACAGCGGCTGGTGAACACGAAAACACTCTCAAATGGGATGTCGCAAAGACCGTTAACGATTTTATAACATAAGTGTAAATCGAACTCGGTTCGCCGATATCGTAGGGTTTCGATCCCCAACATTTTAAGCCTTGCCGTATAGTCTGGTACTTGCGTAGGAAATACTTTGACAAAAACGCGTTTTGAGTACCGCCTTTGCACGTTTTCAATTACTTCATCATCTTCGACAGAAGATGGTGACCAGACCTGAGTACAGTATTCCAAGAGCGGTCGGCAGTAGACAATGTATGCTTTCCTGTAATGTTCGAGACATGGGTGTTGCAGAGATCTCAGGATGCAATTTGCCACACGAGAAGCTTTCTTAGAGATTTCCTTGCAGTGGGATTCCCACTTAAGGTCGGTGCTAATAAGCACACCAAGATCACTGACAGTCTCGCGTACGGGAAGCGCAACATCGTTTAGGCGTAGAAAGCACTCATGTTGGAAATTTATATGGAACAAGCTACATTTTCCTTCAGATATTTTTAGCTGCCATAGCTTGGACCAATTAGAAAGCCGGTTCAGGTCACACTGAAGCTCGTGAAAATCGATGGCGGGGTTGCGAAGGGGACGATATATCTTCAGATCATCAGCAAAAAGCTTGCATGTGCTCGACAATCCGTCAGAAATGTCGTTCACATAAATGAGGAAAAGCAAAGGACCCAGAACGCTACCCTGGGGAACACCGCTGACGATTGGGCAAGGATGAGAACAAAAGTCGCCAATTTTGACTATGAAGTCACGAGGTGTCAGAAAGGAATTCAACCATTTTAAGATGTCACCAGAAATGCCGTAGCCTTGAAGTTTCAGAAGTAGCTTTTGATGACTGACTGTATCAAAAGCTTTAGCATAGTCTATGTACACAACATCAGTTTGGTAGCTTTCGTTCACAGCCGAACACCAGTCGTGGAACGAGGATACCAGCTGAGATAGCGTTGATCTGCCAGGCAGAAAACCATATTGCGCCGGGCTGAGGAGGTTATTCGACGCGAGATGGGATAGAACACAATCTTTGATAATGATTTCGAGAACTTTGCATACTGATGAGGTTAAACTGATGGGCCGATAGTTCGAGACCTGAACAGCTGGTGCCTTTTTCAGAAGCGGGGTTACAATTGCAGTATTCCATGCGGACGGAAGCGTTCCAAGAGCAAGACTATGTTTGAATATGCACGAGAGAGGGTAACATAACCCATTAGCGGCCCTTTTGATGAAGTACGAGGGCACCGAGTCGGGGGTGAGCGAAATCTTGTCATTGAGCTTTTTTATGGCACCCATTACAACCTCGCAGCTGATAGGGACGGAGCCCAATTTCTGGGAACATCGGGAGGAGAATAGTGGGGTCGCACCGTTGTCATGAGTAAATACCTTGGAGAAATATTCCGCGAACATTTCGCATTTTTGCTGATCATCGATAATGACTTCGCCCTCTTCATCTTTCAGAGATGTGATACCCTTACGCGTTCTCATCTTTGCATTCATGTACTTGAAGAAGTTTTTTCGATTTCCCGAGCAAATAGGGCGTTTTTCGCAGTTCTTGGCAAATCGTTTGCATTCTTTTTCGAAATCCCTAGCACATTTGCTGAAGGCAACGCGCCCACCAGGCTGAAAGCGGTCACGCCAGAGGAAGTGCTTTTTAGCGGCCAAGCGCTGCAGGTGCGGTGGAAGAATTTTGGTCTTAGGGCCATGTTTCCGAAGTGGAACACATTTCTCTATTACAAGGTGGACATAGGAAATGAAGGCATCATACACCTCGTTTATATTGCGGCACGTGCAAAAGAGTTCATCCCAGTTTGTTCCTATCAACCAGAGATTTACTTGGTCCCAATTGGCTCTGCGAAAATCAAAATTACGAGCTGTTTTGGGAACATCAGGTTGACATGCGATTTCAAAGGCTATGCTACAGTGGTCGCTTGTAGAGAAATTTGGCTGAACCTCCCAATCAGTAATTAAATTGAGGTCATTGCATAAGATCAAATCCAGGACATTGCGCCCGTGAGTGGGCTCAAAATTCAGACATGATAGACCAGAACTGGTAAGAAAATTATCGAATGAAGCGTTAAATAGCATACCGGAATCTCCAGAAGAACACGTATAATTGAAATCACCAACGACTATGGAAGGGAATTGCACCGTACACCAGTCAGCTACAGTCTCTAACAATTCGAGAGAGTCCTCACTACTCGTTGCTGGCCGCCGGTAAGCTGCAATCAAGCGGAAACAGGGACCAAATTGAAACACAACATCAAGAAACAAAAGCTCATAACAGAAGTTAAAGGATTTGGGTATGGATTGAGCAACTCTAATAGTATTCTTTACAACGATTGCGACACCACCACCAGTAACGCCCGATATTCGGTCGCATCTATACACCACATAACAGCCATCTAGTGCTAGGAGCGAGTCCGGGTCGTCCTCAGTGAGCCAGGTTTCGGTTATAATAACTATATCGGGAGACGAATAGTTGGGCAGTGTGTTCAGAGAGGCTAATTTGTTCCTAATAGATCGAGAATTGAAGTATACACAGTTCAGGCTACCCTTTGCCACTGAGGCTGACTCGCTCACACTCACTGTGATGGGGAGAAGCGAGTGGGAGGGTGGGTCGCCCGAGGGTGGAGACCGACGAGGCGGCCTCGTCCCCCGCAGGCGGACTCGGCCCTCCTTTTTGGGATCTCGCTTCTGCTCATCACCTTTCCTTTGTAAATCACCGCATTCTCGTCCGACCTGCGAGCTTCGCGGAGCTTAGCTCGCAACTCCGAACTGTACGACGGGCGTACGTATACATTTTCCCAGTCACTGGAACGTTTTAGCTTATAGCTGCTGCGTAGTAGTTGAATGGCGTCGTGATGATTAGCGAAGACGACCTTCACCGGACGCTTCTTCTCCTTATCAAAGGATCCCATCCGGTACACAGTCGTCGGGATGGCGTCGACCTCCAGATGATCGAGCAGGGCCCTCACTGTTTTCTCGTCGGCCTCCCTCCGGCTGTGTGCCGGCAAATCGCTCTCCTCTACCATACCCATAATCACGACCTGAGAAGGAATCACCTGCGGCGTAGCCGCCGGAACGGCTCGCTGAACTGCGTCACCGGCGGCAGGTGCTGGTGGCGCCACTCCTTTCATCTTCGTCAGCTCACCAACGGCTTCCGTTATCGAGCGGATCAGGGGCTGCAAGGCATTTGCGATAGTCTTCACCATTTGTTCGACCAGACCATTCATCGCATCCTTCACAGTCTCGTTGATCATCTCTTGAATCTCGGCTCTCTGCTTGGCTTGCATGGTGACAGGATGCTCGATCGTACGATACCTCAAACTTGGGTAATTAAACCCTTCATGGATCGAAAACTGATAAAGTTGAGGGTATCGAAGAGCAAACTTGCTTTCTTGTAGAACAGACAATTTCCTCTTGAATAGTCTCTAGCATATCACCGAACTTTTCACAATCAGATTCCCATATGATATTCCCGAATAGAGAAGAAAAGTGGGAGCTCATTCCCCAACTCAATTCATTTGGATTAAAGGAGGAAACGGCAACAAGGAAACATAAAAAGGAACTACTAATAGTCAGTTTGGCCAGTCCGGATGAAATGCACTTTTCTAGAACAGCTTTAGTCGTAGAATCCGGGTATGTTCATTGCAGCTGCCTGAAACCACTCTAAAGAAAGTTATAGGCGTTTCGATGTTAAATTTCAGTACCTATTATACCTTCCAAAACGCACATTGGTCTTCTCAAAACATGAAAATGGACTTTATAATCGTGTTCAGCCCCAAAACAACCCCCACCAGGGGTGTGCGGCAAACGATTTTGAGATTTCGGCAAATTGCAATCGGCAAGAAATTCCCAAAAACGGCCGGCAAACGGCAAACGGCAAATAGGCAATCGGCCAAAACCTCATCCCTCAGATTGGCCCAAAGGTTATTGATATGTGCCGCTCTACTTTTTTTCTTTTTTTCAATACTTATGTCAACATTCCAATAATTCCAATTCAATGGAGTAGTTCCGTTTCAAGACAGATGAACAAAAACAAGACATAATGGGACCTCATGGAAATTAAAGAAATCACCGCTGCGGCTTCGGCTCCAACAAGTACCGAAGCGGCATTATCGCGGAGTCACATCGGCAATGTCGTGGTGGCCCCGCGATAGTGCCGCTGCGGCTCCGCGGTAGTGCCTCTGTGGCTCCCCGGTTGTGCCACTGCGGCTCCGCGATCGGTAGCCGCACTCTGACAAAACTAGAACCGACTGCGAGTCACTCATATAAAATGAGTCATTATACATACATTATGTTATACATGACTTACTTGACTTAATCGGTTGGCTTTCGCCTGACGCGGTCATTCCGCATCTTCACCGAGGTGTGCCGTCTTAGTAGTCAGCCGTGTCCATTTTTCACGGTCTTCAGCCACAATTTGAACACATTCCATCCAGCTGTCACTATTCCATTTCCTGCGAAACGAAACATCGCGCCTGAACTGTCTTTCGATGCCGAGTGACTTTAAATCCTCTTTAACCACATCCGTCCAGAACTTTCGCCTACGCCCAGGTGGCCGTTTCCAGACAGGATTTGGAAGCATTTTTAAAGCGTGTTGTACGAGACGATCCGGCGTTCTTCTTAGTATATGCCCGAGCAGTCGAAGTCGACTTTCCATTGCTGCTTGAGATGGCGTTAGGAGATGCTGGCACCTCCTCGTGTCAAACATTGATGTACTGCGTCGATTTCCTTGTAAAGGTCTTCGTTATGGCATACACGCGGCCAGAAATATCCAAGCAAACGCCTAAAAAGCTTCCTCTCCGTGCAATCCAACCTTTCCATCTGCGTTTTCGGTGCTGCCCACGTCTCCGATCCGTACATCATGATAGGGCGAATAGCGGATAGGTAGACGCGCAACTTGACTTCCTTCGCGATGGTGGTAGACCACAAACACTTGGTTAGAGAATTGAATGCAGACGTAGCTTTCGCACATCGTTGTCGAATATCCGCTGCATAACTACCATCGTTCTTCAGCAAACAGCCCAAATAACAGAAATCGTCCACCAGTTCGATACGTTGTCCGTCCACACAAACTCCAGTTGAAGGCCTCTGAGAGACCCACATCTGCTTACATTTGTCGGGACGAAGACGAAGTCCATAGGCTGCGGCATACTTCGAAACGAGGTTCACAATCCTTTGCAGTTTTGCGTTGTTTTCAGCGAATAACACAATGTCGTCGGCGTACTCCAGGTCGACAAGGAGCGTCCTGATGGTGTTAGGATCACATCCGCAGGAAACTGTTCTGCAACTCTACGCATGATGTCATCAACGGCGAAGTTGTAAAGAAAAGGTCCTGCAACGGCTCCTGTTTTCACCTCGAAAGCTGACGTAAATCCGACAGGTGTACGAACTGCTGCTGTTGTTCCTTTGTTCATGTCCTCGATTAACCGAACATACTTTTCCGGGACTCCATCTGCTCGCAGAGCATTGAGCAATCGATCACGATGAGGAGAGTTGAACGCGGCTTCAAAGTCCAAAAAAGCAAGCTGTAATGGCTTCGAAAACCGCTGCCACGATTCAATTACTCTTCTCACGACGAACACTTGGTCGATGGTCGATCTTCCAGGTCGAAAACCGGCTTGCTCATCTCTGGTCGTTCCTTCACGATGTTTGATAAGTCGCTCGAGAATGATACGTTCTAAAACCTTGTACATGACACGAAGTAGAGATTCCTCTGTAGTTCTTAGGATCCGTGACGGATAGCTTCTTGTGAAGAGGTACGATGATCGCATGTCTCCACGAATCGGGTATCCTTTCGCTCATCCATATGGCACGGATGGTGTTGGTCATTTCACGAATCCCAGACGGAGGAAGAGCTTTCAGCATTTCAGCAGTGATGTTGTCATCTCCACCTGCCTTTCCATTCTTCATTTTCCGGACACAATCCAAAACTTCAGACTCAGTCGGCGGTTCCTCACTGACATCGTAATGTGCTCTCTGAACATGCGGGAGCTCAGGTACTGATGGCGCTGGACGATTCAGTAGTGAACTGAAGTAATCCTTCCATATTGGCAGCGTCGCATCACCAACTGCAACTCCATTGGTAGTGTTCAAGACAGGAGAACATCTCTTCATCTTCCCGCTATACTGTCGCAGCAACGTGTAGGCTTTCTTCGGATTCTTCTCCTCCCAAGCCTTCTCGAACTCCTTAGCTCTACACGTCCACTCTCGTTCGCGGTCCCTTTGAAGCTGCCGACGCAACTTCCTCCTCAGACGCTTCTCCTCCACGAAGTTTCCTGCAGTTCGGAGAGCACATACTCTGTTGTAGGTAGATGTTGTTTCTTCTGAGACGTAGGCGAACTTCTTCTTAGGCTGTACAACCGGGAGTGCCTCTTTCTGAAGCGTCCTGATGCACTTGACAAAAGAATCCGCGTCGCAAAGTTTCTTCTTAGTCCGTACTCCGATGTGAATAGAAACGCGTTGTCGGAAATTCCTTCTGCACTCTTCATCTCTGAGACTTGTCATGTCAATCCTCTGGAGAGGCTGAGCCCTCGCTTCCTCTTATGAATCCTCGCAGTGAAGTTCAACAGAACAGGACGGTGATCCGAATCGAATGCGACATCCCACACAGCTCTAGATCTTCGAATGTCCGATACTGGAATATTCCTCGTCAGGACATAGTCAAGCTGTAGTTTCAAAGTTGTCATCTTCCGCTTCCGCTGCTCTTCTGGAGATAGCCGGGTTGGTCCCTGCCACGTAAGCTGATGGCGGCGATGATTCCTCTTGAATGTCGATGCAATAATCAGACCACTGCGTTCACAAAAGTCGACAAGGCGGTAGCCATTGTCCGATGTTTGCTCCACTGGGTAGAACCATTTACCGAGTACTTCGGATTCCTGATCAAGTCCCATCTTCGCATTTGCGTCAATCCCCACGACAACAGCATGTTGACAAGGTATCCTGGCCAGCAACGTATTGAGTTCCTCATAAAACGCATCCTTCGAATTGTCTTCGGCGGTTTCAGTGGGCGCATGAGCACTCACTATCCACAGATTGAATCCTCTGTGATCCCGCAGTCGTACGAATGCATTCCGACACGACGTTGAGCCGAACTCCTTGACCATACCATTGAAATCCTTCCTTACAGCTATTGCACAGCCTCCCACTCTCCTATCGTCAGCGTTGCCGCAGTAGATGGTGTACTCTCCGACGCTGATGACGGGTCTATCCTTGAGGCGGGTTTCCTGCAAAGCAGCAAACGGTGCATGGAAATAGCTCAGAAGTCTGGATAGCGCAGTTTTTTGGATATCACTCGACAGCGATCGACAGTTCAGGGTGGCGAAATTGTGGCTTGTGGCCAAAGACTCCATGACTCCCTAGGTACGGATCCTAAGGTGTTATGGACCAGAGGCCTTAGTGTGCCGGACGGCGACACCTTTATGCAATGTGCGGGATACTTTCGCGATATAGTTGTGCACGCTATATCGCTCGAACGTTCCCTGTGTACACTCAAACGTCTGCTGGGTTCAGTAGAAGCAGGGGCACCAACGAGCAGGTACCAACATAATAATAATAATAATAATAATAGTAATGAAATAGTAATAATAATAACAATAATAATAATAATAATAATAATACCTTACCTTGATACCTTGATGATCCATCTTCACTGCGCGTCGCCGCCGTGTGGACCACATCTCAACCAGCTCGACCGATCCCGAGCAAGGGACATCCAGTGATGGTGATTTTCAGGAAGCCCTCGCTCGGTGCAGAACGTCTTGACTCTGCCTGAAAATACAGAGTTCCATCTTGTGGGAGGACGGCCTAGAGGCCGGTGGCAATCACGTGGTAACCAGACTGTTGTACGGAGGCTCCATCGGTCATCCATGCGGCGCAACACGTGTCCTGCCCATCGGTGTTTAGACTGGGCCATGAACAGAAGAGGGTTCATTAACTGCGACTGCTCCCGAAGATCAGCACTGCGTAGGCCACCAGCTCGCTGGGCACGACGATTAGTCTTCAGTAGTCTGCGTTCCAAGGCCCTGTGAGCTGTCCTTATGGCCTGTGTGGTCGCCTTCGTTTCCGCCCATGTCTCGGTTCCATAGTTCAACGCAGGTAGCACCGTAGTGTCGAAAAAACGTGCTCGTGTCTTCACATCCCGCAATTTGTCTGTCACTTCCACTATCGATCCAAGTGCAGACCAGGCCGCTCGTCGTCTCCGTCCGATCTCCGTGGACAAGTCGTTTTGCATGTTCACCTCTCTTCCGCGATAGACGTAGCTGTTCGTAGTGGGTAGGGGAGTGCCAGAGAGACGAATGGGGCTGTCGCCACACCACTGGTTGCGCATCACTTGGGTTTTCCTCAGATTCATTGTAAGGCCGATCGCTTTTCCTGCAGCGTCCAGTTCGTTAAGCATTCCTTCGACTTCTGCGGAAGACGAACCCAGCAGCACAATAATAATAATAATGGTAATAATGATAATAATATTAATATTAATAATAATATTAATATTACTAATAATAATATTAATAAAAATAATAATAATAATAATAAAATAATAATAATAATAATAATAAAAATAATAATAATAATAATAATAATAATAATAATAATAATAATAACATGAATATGAGTAGAAATATTAATTGTGATAATATCAGTATCGAAGTTAATTTCTAAAAAAATAGGAAACAATCAAATGAACCATGAATCGGGCTGACCTGCTGAAAAGTGCGCATAACTGTTTAAGCATTAAGTGCATCACATGTATACGTATTCTCAAGTTCCCTCATTGAGCAACATAGTAAAGCAACCGGCCAAATGCCGCGCCGCTCTACCGCGCGCGACCGCTGAGTGTGCGTTGCACGCGGTCCGACCGTGGTTTTTTACCGCGGTTTGACCGCGCCTAAACGCGGTTCGACCGCTGTCAACACTTAAGCGCGGTCGGAACGCGCTTCAACCGCCGCATTGTCGCGGTCAGCTTTTTTTACATAGTTGCCCGCATTCAGGTTTTCTCTTTGTCCGAGTCCGTTGCCAGGAGGTCTTGCACGATTACAGAAATATTCTCTATTACTTCTACAATTACTACTCTCGAAGGTTCGCCGCTTTTTGCAGCGGCGACATTTTTGTGAAACGACCGCAAAAACTATTTTACTCGAAAACAAAGCGATTTCAGGGATTTTCGGTCCACAAAGTACATTATTATGTAGGAATGCGAGCTGTGAACATGATGGCGTTTTCAGAATCCAAAACGTCCTTGTTCATAAAAGGTCACATGCATCGGACTTTTTTTTTGCCAAGTTTGGCAGATGCTCGCCGTTTTTACAAAACTTAGCGCGGGTATTGTATCAGCCCGAATCCGAACAAATTTTTATTTCAGTTGATCCAACTTGCTGATTGCCTTGTTTACCTTATGGTTTTCGATATACATATCTCCGGAAAGGCAAGTGCAATTTAAAGGCAGTGTTCACGATAATCTTCAATTTTGAGATCATTCGCTGTTTTGATTAAGTGGACCCCGGGTAGAACTACAATGAGGTAGAATTGGAGAAAAACGCACCAGAAGTACACGAAATCATTTACTCTCAACCCGCCTCCTTACTCTCACAGGATGTGTTTGTTGTGACAATGAAATCTTTTGTGGACCCATCTTTTGCAATTCTCTACTCTCTAGTGCTCCATTCCTTCTTTAGGGCCCTAACTAATCCTGCTTTGCATAAAATAATCTTCTATTTTCGATTGACCCCATTTTGTACCGGTGACAACCACCATGAACATGTTGATCCAACCCGACAATTAGCCCATGTTATAGAATAATGTCACTGAAATACGACGTTTTAATGCATTTCTTGCCGTTTCTTCATAATTTTGGTAACACTTGGAGGCTAACGCATTGTTATATGTGAAAAACTCGAAGGCGAAAATCATCGTTAACACTGCCTTTGAATCGGCGTGGGACTGTTTTCAAGATCAGAGCAGAGAAAGATCAGGCAAAGAAACGATTCTGAGGTTTTCCTGTGCCTTTAAACCAGACAAACTGACAGAACTTCCGGGGAGGTGAGCGCGAAGCGCTCACCTGATTTGGTTTTAAACTGCACGTGCGCAAACCTGCGATACCGAAATCAACGTTCCGAGAAAACTTGGAGGACTGGTTTTTTTTCACTGAGAAGAGCATAAAAAGTTAGGGTAAACACGCGAAAATGGTTTGGAATGGTTGACTAGTTTTTGAGAAAATTTGAATAACCCGCCAAGTTATTATGTTAATATCCTTTTTCTCAGTTGGCGTTCACGATCTTGTTGGTACACTTAGGCGCTATTCATACTACTCAACGCCAGCGCTGCACGCGCGTGCCGCGCTGGCGTGGCGTTTGTGCATGAATGGCTTGACGCCCCGCCCACGCGGCACGCGCGTCACGCTCCGCCCGCTCCGCTATGGCGTCGCCGCTGCAGTATTCATACTGCCACCCGAAACGCCTTAACGTTTTCATCCACTGATATTATTTGTCAATCGTCTCATTTATTCCAGCTTCACCGCTCCGCCATGGCGTCGCCGCTCTAGTATTCATAGTCTCCGCAAGAGCGGCACGCTCGTCACGCGCGTAGAAAGTATTCATACATAAACGCCACGCCAGCGCGGCACGCGCGTGCCGCGCTGGCGTTGAGTAGTATGAATAGCGCCTTAAAATCGAGCCAGGAAGCTCATTTTTCGACTGGAGGCTGGAAATGGATGCAGGTCGCTCCTATCAAAATTTGAAGATGAAAGCTCAATTTTAGCGGAACTTCAAAATTGAGGTCGAAGATAGGCAAAAACAATTAAACATGTTTATGCAAACCAGCCGACGCTCATTTATTCTTAAAAATGAGAATCAACACAGTTACTGATAGGCTTCCAAACAAGATTGTGCCCTGTTCGAGACGGTTTTGGTTTCATGCTGTACAAATTTGACGAGACCTTGGAAGTATTTTTCGGTTAGCCTTATGGTGTGAGTAGGACTCCAAGAGCGCTCAGGATGCCGTAGAAGGCGTACGGGAACACGGTGAGAGTGGCGGAACGCCGTAGAAAGTGTGTGGGACCCATATGGGAGTGCGCAGGGCGCCGTAGAAAGTGTGCGGGACCTAAAAAGGGAGTGCACAGGACGCCGTAGAAAGTAAGTGGGATCCAAGTGGGCGTGCGCCGGACGCCATAGAAAGTGCGCGGGACCCATATGGGAGTGCGCCGGACGCCATAGAAAGTGTGCGGGACACAAGTGGGAGTGCGCCGGACGCCATAGAAAGTGTGCGGGACCCAAGTGGGAGTGCGCAGGACGCCATAGAAAGTGTGCGGGACACAAGTGGGATTGCGCCGGACACCTAGAAAGTGCGCGGGACCCAAGTGGAAGTGCGCGGGACTCTGCAGAAAGTGTGTCGGACCCAGGTGCGATTGCGCCGGACCCCTAGAAATTGTGCGGGACCCACGTGGAAGTGCGCGGGACTCTGCAGAAATTGTGTCGGACCAAAAAAAAAGGATTGCGCCGGACGCCTAGAAAGTGTGCGGGACCCAAGTGGAAGTGCGCGGGACTCTGCAGAAAGTGTGTCGGACCCAGGTGCGATTGCGCCGGACCCCTAGAATGTGTGCGGGACCCAAGTGAAAGTGCGCGGGACTCTGCAGAAAAGGTGTCGGACCCAGGTGCGATTGCGCCGGACTTCTGGAAAGTGTGCGGGACCCAAGTAGGAGTGCGCAGGACGCCGTAGAATGTGTAAGGAACCCCGGTGAAGTGCGCAGGACGCCGCGGGAAGTGTACGTGACCCCAGTAGATGTATGCAGGACGCTTTGATAAGTGCATGGGACCCCACTGGGAGTGCGCAGGCCGCTTCTTAAAGACACAATCCAACCTCAGGGGTAAAACTTGGTGAATGTTATTAGGGGCGCTAAACACAACATTAGATTACAAAAGATAACGACCGGAAGATCATAAACGACTTTTTTGCTTTTTTTTCTCAAAGGGAACCTTTGCTAAATTAAAATGAAATTTGTTACTGTTTTGCTTCGCTATAAAAGGGTTATGATTTGGCTTTGAAGAAATCGCGAGAATTTCGTTAAAAGAAGTGAAAGACTTCTTGTGAATGATTTGGCGCATTTGGCACGAGAGAACCCCAAAAAGTGAGTGGAATGATGGACCATTGATTTGGCCGTGCAATTGTTTAATAAACAGCAAAAAATGAGTGTAGCATTGAAAAAACAAATCACACCCGTAAGTTCCTTAAACAAGCTAATATTTACAACTTAACTTTTCGAGGCTGAGAATCAAGTTTTGGCGTTCACCAAATATTCAGGAACGCATAATTTCGAACACTACTGATTTCTTCATGTCTATATATTCGCTAGCGGATAAGTAATGAACCACATTTGTATGAGAAACATTATTATATGAATTTGAAAATAATTTCAGTCACACAAAGATATGTGGGTGCCCAGTAAGACGGGTGTGATTTGGTTTTTCAATGCTACACTCATTTTTTGCTGTTTATTAAACAAGTGCACGGCCAAATCAATGGTCCATCATTTCACATACTTTTCGGGGTTCCCTCGTGCCAAATGTTCCAAATTATACACAAGAAATTTTTCACTTCTTTTAACGAGATTCTCGCGATTACTTCAATGCCAAATCATAACCCTTTTATAGCGAAGCAAAACAGTTACAAATTACACATTGGATCCGATTCGGATAATTTCGGATATCCGTCCAAATGATTCGAAATTTTGACGATTCGGTATCCGAATCACCGAAAAAGGGCGGAATCCGAATCACCGAAAAAAGGCCAAATCCGAATCGAACCGAAATCAGAATCACCGAAAAAACGGCAAATCCGAATCGAACCGAAATCCGAATCACCGAAAAAACGGCAAGTCCGAATGGAACCGAAATCCGAACCACCGAATTACACCAAGATTCGATTCATGATTCGGATTCCGATTATCCGAAATGCGTCACGATTCGGTTCAGTCCTGCTACTTCATAGTATCCAACAGTGACCAATAACGTGCTCCAATAGCGACGCGAACGCGCGCGCCATTCCGAAAATTTTCAAACAACTTCATCATACTTTTGCGATAGCTTCAAATGTCGCGATTATCAGTAGGAAAATAAGACATCAGATGTCTGATACTGTTGTAAAATTAGAAATCAGGGGTGGTAGTAAACTGACCAAAACTCGCAGTTAAGAACCGTGATCAGCTAGCAGTTATCAGGTTGAAATCATGTGCTAAACCGGCATACAACCCTTCATTAAACTCGGAGATGATACCCCCCACCCTTCTCTGCTCTCATCCCTTACCACACAGCTCACCTCGAGCGTTCATATGCTTCTGTTTACTAACCTGCTTTATTCGTGCTTATAAACAAATATGAACTTATCAAATTTACATCAAAACTTATCAGAATCTTCGGCTGAATCGCTAACGCATGAATCATTTAACGATGAATGGAGCATGGTGTTGGTCGGTCAACTGGTGAGTACCACAACAAACACACAGAAACTGACCGACCAACACCATGCTCCTTTCATTGCATAATCCAAAGTGTCAGTATCTCTCTTTACGAAAACAACTGGCAAAACTATGATATGCCAGTTGGAGAAAAAAGTCCTCGGGAGGACATTCCTGTCAAACTCGCAATAGTCGACCGGTGCACTCCTAAAAGAGTGTACTAAATCACTACAAACCCGACCGATCTGCTAGTTTATATGTGAACATCCGTGTTTGCAACAGTAGCTTAAGACTGCGAATACATGGATATTAACGTCCTCGTCACATCGTAGTTTCTGTTTGAAGATGGAATGTGGGACCAACCAAGGAAATCCCAACTTCCAAACTGCGTCTCCAGCAACATATGGGAAGGGGTTATAGAACACCGGTGGTATTCACAGCAAGATACAAATAGGAGTTTCAGAATCGCTCCAGCCGCGAAGCGGCTGGAGAGGTTTGGTTTTGCCTAGGCCTTGTGATCACTTATAATTTTATTAAATAGTTTATAGAATCTTTGGAACAAAATTTCTGAAGATTTGCTTCTGGATATAAGTGAAGGGGTCCAGAAGACATCTGCTGTCCAAATTTCAGCCAAATCGGTTCACAAACAACAAAGTTATGAGCCCGAAAGCTTAAGAAATTTTCATGGTGTGCGCCGTAGGCCGTGAGCCGTAGGCCGTAGGCCGTGGGCCGTAGGCCGTGGGCCGTCACGCTTTTCAGTCCTCACTGCTATTAGACACTGCCAATGGTCGAAGGCAATCAACTTGGCAGACAGGTAAGTAATCGATTTGTAGGTCAGTGGGGATTCTTATGACGTCATCGGGACGTCGTGAAAAGTGCTTCGGGCTTCTGATGACGTCATCGGGACGTCGTCAAAAGTGCTTCGGGCTTCTGATGACGTCATCAGGACGTCGTGAAAAGTGCTTCGGGCTTCTGATGACGTCATCGGGACGTCATGAAAAGTGCTTCGGGCTTCTGATGACGTCATCGGGA
Source organism: Aplectana chamaeleonis (assembly GCA_029168955.1). Lineage (NCBI taxonomy): Eukaryota > Metazoa > Nematoda > Chromadorea > Rhabditida > Cosmocercidae > Aplectana > Aplectana chamaeleonis. The sequence continues at coordinate 784,662 of JAPDOI010000066.1, read as the reverse complement.
CGTCGTGAAAAGTGTCTCGAGTTTCTGATGACGTCATCGGGACGTCGTGAGAGTGCTTCGGGCTTCTGATGACGTCATGGGGACGTCGTGAAAAGTGCTTCGGGCTTCTGATGACGTCATCGGGACGTCGTGAAAGTGCTTCGGGCTTCTGATGACGTCATCAGGACGTCGTGAAAAGTGCTTCGGGCTTCTGATGACGTCATCGGGACGTCGTGAAAAGTGCTTCGGGCTTCTGATGACGTCATCAGGACGTCGTGGAAAGTGCTTCGGGCTTCTGATGACGTCATCGGGACGTCGTAAAAAGTGCTTCGGGGTTCTGATGACGTCATCGGGACGTCGTGAAAAGTGCTTCGGGCTTCTGATGACGTCATCAGGACGTCGTGAAAAGTGCTTCGGGCTTCTGATGACGTCATCGGGACGTCGTGAAAAGTGCTTCGGGCTTCTGATGACGTCATCAGGACGTCGTGAAAAGTGCTTGGCTTCTGATGACGTCATCGGGACGTCGTGAAAAAGTGCTTCGGGCTTCTGATGACGTCATCAGGACGTCGTGAAAAGTGCTTCGGGCTTCTGATGACGTCATCAGGACGTCGTGAAAAAGTGCTTCCGGGCTTCTGATGACGTCATCAGGACGTCGTGAAAAGTGCTTCGGGCTTCTGATGACGTCATCAGGACGTCGTGAAAAGTGCTTTGGGCTTGATGGCGTCATCGGGACGTCGTGAAAAGTGCTTCGGGCTTCTGATGACGTCATCAGGACGTCGTGAAAAGTGCTTCGGGCTTCTGATGACGTCATCGGGACTTCGTGAAAAGTGCTTCGGGCTTCTGATGACGTCATCGGGACGTCGTGAAAAGTGCTTTGGGCTTTTGTTGACGTCATCGGGACATGTCGAAAAGTGCTTCGGGCTTCTGATGACGTCATCAGGACGTCGTGAAAAGTGCTTCGGGCTTTTGATGACGTCATCGGGACGTCGTGAAAAGTGCTTCGGGCTTCTGATGACGTCATCGGGACGTCGTGAAAAGTGCTTCGGGCTTCTGATGACGTCATCGGGACGTCGAAAAGTGCTTCGGGCTTCTGATGACGTCATCGGGACGTCGTGAAAAGTGCTTCGGGCTTCTGATGACGTCATCGGGACGTCGTGAAAAGTGCTTCGGGCTTCTGATGACGTCATCAGGACGTCGCGAAAAGTGCTTCGGGCTTCTGATGACGTCATCGGGACGTCGTGAAAAGTGCTTCGGGCTTCTGATGACGTCATCGGGACGTCGTGAAAAGTGCTTCGGGCTTCTGATGACGTCATCGGGACGTCGTGAAAAGTGCTTCGGGCTTCTGATGACGTCATCGGGACGTCGTGAAAAGTGCTTCGGGCTTCTGATGGAGTCATCGGGACATAGTGAACAGTGCTTCGGGCTTCTGATGACGTCATCGGGACGTCGCGAAAAGTGCTTCGGGCTTCTGATGACGTCATCGGGTCGTCGTGAAAAGTGCTTCGGCCTTCTAAGGACGTCATCGGACGTCGTGAAAAGTGCTTCGGCCTTCTGATGACGTCAAAGGGACGCCGTTCGAAGTGCATAGGACTCTAAACGAATACATTTTTTAGCTGTACTTGGATAAGGAGAGAGTGCCGTTCCCGATTCACAAAATACTTCCATGCACTCCACCACAACGATTTATTTTGGTGGTTAGAAGTTCTAGCCCAATAAAATCGCTTTCCGAAATTTCACTATCAGTCTTTTTTTCCTTCTTATTGTTAGGGTCACTCATACTCCTAACCTCCCGCTCAGCCAGAGCGGTCCTTGCGAACGAAGAGGAAAGTGAATATGAATGGGATTTCATTCCTCCGCGCATCAAACCCCTACCGCCCCCCCCCCCCCCCGCCACAACGTGCCTCTGGAGGGATTCATTCCCCACTCACGATTTATTTATGAGAAATGGAATTTTCATCCTGTATCAGATATCTATTAGCATTATCAGTTATTGTTTACCCAAGAACTTGACAGAAAACGTTATCTCTCACAGCGGTGTCATTCATTACTCACTTGAAATCTGAGGCCCCGGTCATAGTTGGTGCTATTTGCATCTGCATCCCCCCGCCCCCCCCAAACACCCCCTCGCACCCCCCACCACCCCCCAACACCACCCCGGTCGATGCATATGTTTAAAATGATGGAGTGAGGTTGAGAAAATCTTTCGATGCATCCAACTAGATATGACGATGATTACGTGGCCAACAGGATTGCACCTGTTCAGAGAAATAGTGAAGGCGAGTATGGTGAAGTCACGGAGGTAGCAGTAAGGTTAGCTTTCTAGTGATACGCAATGTTTTATCTTCGACCCGCCCACCCGGTGATTTTCTCATCCGCCGTCATCCACGTATTGCATGGATATCGACCGCGTCGGATACATTCAGTGATTTTCTCAACCTCACTCCATCATTTTAAACATACGTATCGACCGGGGGGTGCGGGGGGGGGGGTGCGGGGGGGAGCGGGGGGGATACACCGAGTGATTTTCTCAGCTTCACCTCACCATGTTGTTCATACGTATCGACCGGGTGGGTGTTGGGGGGTGTTGGGGGGTGCGGGGGGGATACACCGAGTGATTTTTGCATCCCATTTCCAATGCATTCTGTGTGTATCGACCGGGCTGGAGGCGTCGGCTCATCCAACTATGACCGGGGCCTGAGTGACCACCATCGTCCCTTCCGCTCCGTCATGACGGTGACGCTGGAGCATACGTACTTCACCGGAGGAGCGGGAAGGGCAGGAGGGGTGAATTCTATTCATACTCACCTCTTTGACCGAGCGGACCGCGCTGGCCGAGAGGTAGGTTAGGAGTATGAATGAACCTTATCGAGTCACATATCCGGAAAAAAACATTCTTTACGCCGGCTGAAAACACAGGCCAACCTCTCGAGAGGAAACACTAATTCAGACGGTATCGCTCCAGCCGCGAAGCGGCTGGAGAGGTTTGGTTTTGCCTAGGCCTTGTGATCACTTAGAATTTTATAAAATAGTTTATAGAATCTTTGAAACAAAATTTCTGAAGATTTCCTTCTGGATATAAGCGAAGGGGTCCAGAAGACATCTGCTGTCCAAATTCCAGCCAAATCGGTTCACAAACAACAAAGTTATGAGCCCGAAAGCTTAAGAAATTTTCATGGTGTGCGCCGTAGGCCGTGAGCCGTAGGCCGTAGGCCGTGGGCCGTAGGCCGTGGACCGTCACGCTTTTCAGTCCTCACTGCTATTAGACACTGCCAATGGTCGAAGGCAATCAACTTGGTAGACAGGTAAGTAATCGATTTGTAGGTCAGTGGGGATTCTTATGACGTCATCGGGACGTCGTGAAAGTGCTTCGGGTTTCTGATGACGTCATGGGGACGTCGTGAAAAGTGCTTCGGGCTTCTGATGACGTCATCGGGACGTCGTGAGAGTGCTTCGGGCTTCTGATGACGTCATCGGGACGTCGTGAAAAGTGCTTCGGGCTTCTGATGACGTCATCGGGACATCATGAGAAGTGCGGGACTATCCTAGATGGTGGGGGGGGGCACTCAAGATTCAAGTCAGAAATGGAATGAACCACCGATCTATAACGCTATCAATCGAAGTATTTCTACAGAACTTCATCAACAACAATGATTGATAGCAGCATCAAACATCTTTTATCAGGTTTTCCATTCATTTTCATGGGAAAATCGTGGGTGACCCCCCCCCCGTCTAGGATAGTCCCAAAAGTGCTTCGGGCTTCTGATGACGTCATCGGGACATCGAGAGAAGTGCTTCGGGCTTTTGATGACGCCATCGGGACGTCGTGAAAAGTGCGGGACTATCCTAGACGGGGGGGGCACTCAAGATTCAATTCAGAAATTGAATGAACCACCGATCTATAACGCTATCAATCGAAGTATTTTACAGAACTTCATCAACAACAATGATTGATAGCAGCATCAAACATCTTTTATCAGGTTTTCCATTCATTTTCATGGGAAAATCGTGGGTGACCCCCCCCCCGTCTAGGATAGTCCCAAAAGTGCTTCGGGCTTCTGATGACGTCATCGGGACGTCGTGAAAAGTGCTTCGAGCTTCTGATGAAGTCATCGGGACGTCGTGGAAACCCGGATAGTGGGCAGGTGTTCGGGACCCGTTGCTGCTCATCCGAAAAGTTGTGAAGACCACCCCGTAGAGTGAGCAGGAGCCCAGACTCGATGCTAGCCATCCGAGAAATTATGCCCCGGAATTTGCGCAGGAGAGAACACCTTGCAAAATTTTTGTAAAAGAGTAAGGATTACAGGCATAGCAAGCAGAAAGATTGAAATGTTATGTGAGTCATGTCAGGTCATGTTGCCAGGCTGCTTTTCAGTTTCGTAAGGTCATTCACACAACCCCATTTTGAGTGCTCCCTCTTCCTTCTTCACCAGCCTACTGATTTTTTCTGCAATAAATGGTACTTGCTTATTAGCATCCAAATTCAAAAACAAATTGTTAGAACTATCTCCATTCGCAGCTCAGCAGAGCTTTTTCATATCAGATTCATGGAATCGAAGCGGCTGTTCTGCGAAGGAATGGGGCAACGGAAACGAAATAATGAGTATGTAAAACTGCTTTGTTCCACTGATGTGAAAGTGTCCAGATGGAATGGAAGGTAGTTTCTGACTGTCCCATTTTAAGTTAGTTTCATTTGAAAGCGAAGAACTGCAGGCAGATTCTGCATCCGGCTGTAGGCCAGCAGGCTTTCATGATTATCGACCGGGCTGGCTACGTCTGGGCGACCAACTATAACCGGGGCCTAAGGTCCCTGTCAGAGTTGGTTGAGAAAATCACCGTGGCCGACCCGTTCGATACGTATGAAAAACATGGAAGGTGCAAATAACACCCGGTGTAGCCAGATGTGGCTGACGCGATCAATATGAATGAATTATTCCTGAAAGTTTAGGTTCCTGGCAAAAGTGAAGATTTGGCATGGCCATTTTTTCGAAGAATTAGATTTATACTCAGGTAAAAGGGGAAGGTAAAGAAAAATGAAAAAAAAAAGTTTTGAAATATTCCTGAGAACGATTTGGCGTAAAATAATTTGTTTTCGGGAAATGAAACGAAATATTAATTGAAAGTATGATTTGGCAGTCGAGTTTGAACTGACCATTGATAAGAGTTGTGCAAAAACGAGAGATCGCCTTGTCTGTGCTTATCCGTAGAACATATCAAAGCGAAATCACGCGTGAAATGGGAAGCATCAAAACTTTTTTGGGAGCTGTAACGTATGCGGCGGTCTTTCACGTATTGGGTGAAGTAAAATCAACACGCGTGATTTCGCTTTAATATGTTCTTCGGATAAGCACAGACAAGGCGTCTCTCATTTTGCACAACTCTTATCAATGGTCGGTTCAAACTCGACTGCGAAATCTAGTACTTTCAATTATTTCGTTTCATTTCCCGAAAAAACAAATTATTCTACGCCAAATCGTTCTCAGGAATATTTCAAAACTTTTTCATTTTTCTTTACCTTCCCCTTTTACCTATGAGTATATATTAATTCTTCAGAAAAAATGGCCATGCCAAATCTTCACTTTTGCCAGGAACCCTAAACTTTCAGGAATTTCATTTATTTTTCCTAAAGGTTTCCTTTCCTAACATGATTTATGCCTGGTGGTGTTAGATGAAAGTAAACCCACTGATGTCTACCCCCTGCCCCTCCCTCCTATGACGTCCTGTGCACTCCAACTGATGTCCTGCACACTCCCACAATGAATGTCCTGCACTCCTTCCACTGATGTCCTACACACTTGTATGACATCCCCCCACTAATGTCCTGCGCACATTCTGTTACATCTTACACCCTCCACCTGGATGTTCCTGCACACTTTCTACGGCGTTCTGCGCACACCCATTTGGGTCCGGCACTTTCTAAGGTGTCCAACGCACTCCCCATTTGGGTCCCACACACTTTCACGGCGTCCGACGCTCTCTCATTTGGGTCCCACACTTTCTACGGCGTCCGGCGCACTCTCATTTGGGTCCAGGGTCTCACACATTACTACCGCGTTCTGCTCACAGCCATTTGGGACCCGCAACACTTTTATACGGGGTCCGGCGCACTCCCACGTGTGTCCCGCACACGCGCTACGGCGTCCGGCGCTACCCTCCCTCTTGAGTCCGCACACTTTCTACGGCGTTCTGCGCACGCCCATGTGGGTCCCGCATACTTTCTACGGCTTCCGGCGCACGCCCATTTGGGTCCGCTGCACACTTTCTACGGCGTCCGGCACTGCTCCCACTTGGGTCCCGCATGCTTTCTACGGCGTGGCGCACTCCCACTTGGGTCGTCCCTGCACTTTCTACGGCGTCCGGCGCCGCAGTTTCATTTAGGTCCCACACACTTTTTACGGCGTTCTGCACACACCCATTTGGGTCCCGCACACTTTCTACGGCGTCCGGCGCACTCCTCCCCACTTGGTCCCGTGCACACTTTCTACGGCGTCCGGCGTACTCCGCCTGAATCCCGCACACTTTACACGGCGTGCGGCACGCTCCCACGTGGGTACCGCACACTTTCTACGGCGTCCGGCGCCACTTTCATTTAGGTCCCACACACTTTTTACGGCGTTCTGCGCACACCACTTGGGTCCTGCGGCACGCTTTCTCTCGGGCGCGTGGCGCACCTCATTTGGGTCCGCACACACTTTCTACGGCGTCCGGCGTACCCCACTTGAATCCACGCACACTTTATACGGCGTGCGGCACACTCTCCACGTGGGTCCCGCACACTTTCTACGGCGTCCGGCAGTTTCATTTAGGTCCCACACACTTTTTTACGGCGTTCTGCACACACCCATTTGGGTCCCGCACACTTTCTACGCCGGCGTCCGGCGCCACTCTCCTGGGTCCCGCACACTTTCTACGGCGTCCGGCGCACTCCCACTTGAAATCCCTCGCACACTTTACACGGCGTGCGGCACACGCTCCACGTGGGTCCGCACACTTTCTACGGCGTCCGGCGCATACTTTCATTAGGTCCCACCACACTTTTTACGGCGTTCTGCGCACACCCATTTGGGTCCCGCACACTTTCTACGGCGTCCGGCGCACTCTCATTTGGGTCCCGCACACTTTCTACGGCGTCCGGCGCACTCCCCACTGGGTCCTGCACACTTTTTACGGCGTTCTGCACAATTCATTTGGGTCCGCACACTTTCACAAGTTACGGCGTCGGCACTCTCATTTGGGTCTCGCACACTTTCTACGCTGGTCGTCCGGCATACTCCCTCTGGGTTCCGCACACCTTTCTACGGCGTCCGGCGCATCACTTCCGCGGGTCCCGCACTTACTACGGCGTTCTTGTGCGCACTTCTGGAGTCACACGGTGCCGCGTTCCAAAAAGTACTTCCGAGATCCGCCGTATTGATTGAAGCGTTGCCCCGTTTCAGGAGCGCGTTCAATCCTGAGCAAAAGCCTATCAGTAACGGTGTTCATTTCATTAGTTCATTTTTACGGATGAGTAAACGTCGGATGGTTTATAATAACATGTTTACGTGTTTTTTGTCTTTCCTGACCCTCAATTTTGAGGTTCCACAAAAATCGAGCTACCAATCTGGGAAATTTTGACAGGAGCTAGGTGCTAAAAACCAAAAGCCAGCTCCCTGACACCAAATGAATGATCTCTCCCAGCTCAACGATAAGTGTTCAACAAGATCGTGAACGCCAACTGAAAAAAAAAGGAGATGAACATTTTTTCGACCAAAATGACGTGGTTTTGACACTTTTTCTCGAATCTCAGGTAACCATTTCAGACCATTTTTTGAACAGTTATTCACCTTTCTAAAGTATATTAAATGCAAAAAGAACGGTCTTCTTACGTTCACTCTGGACCCTGATACCGAGATCAGGGGTTGCGCGATGGCGAATCAAAGCCCGTTAACCCTGGTAAGCGCTTCGCGCTCACCACAATGTGGAACGATATCATGGATATCATTCATTTCTTAGCTAAAATCATGTGAACATCGGTCTTGTCAGCCACATCGAGACAAGCACGCTCATGCCGATCATTTTTTCCGCAGGGCTACCGTAACCCTCCTTAAAATTTTTTCCAAGTGTCAGCATGGTTATGAGCACATCCTAATATAGCCAACAAACATGTTTGCACAATTTCGACCTTCTCAGCCACTCCCAGTGGCTTCTCGAGGAGAGCGGTGTGTGAATGAATGCATACCGCTCCTCCGCTCTTTATACCCCGCATGTTATGAGCGTGTGTTTACATTCGTTATCATGTTTTGTTCAAGAATGGTTACGGTAGCCCTGCGGAAAAAGTGATCGGCATGGGCGCGCTTTTCACATCGAGTGATTTTTCTGAGATAGTTTTACAACAGTTTGGGTCATTGATTCTTGTGACCACAGAAAGAGGACTGATCCAGTAGGGGAGATGAAGGAGGTCTTTGTTCGAAATTCTTGCATGGGATATTACAGCGTAATATCAAGAAAAAAGTGAACAATTCTGTAAAAAGGGGTCTCCCAAGCAGAAGTGGTTTGGTTAGCGTTACAAATGCTTCAACAACAAGGAACAATAGGAAAGCGGAAAGAGGAGAGTCTACAAAAATGAACAATATCCTCCAAGAACTCTTTTCTTTTTCGAAACTTCCAAACAGCGGAAACAAAACCGTTGTGGTATTTTACGAGGAAGAATTGACTGGTTCCTAAAACAATTTAACATCATCTCCCTTTTAATGATAGCTATTAGGTTCACATGCATATATACATATTTTATCGGCACTCACATAATCAAAGTCCTTTATGGAGCCAAAAGCGCTTCCTCATAGAGAACCACAACGGTTTGTTTCCGCTGTTTGGAAGTTTCGAAAAAGAAAAGAGTTCTTGGAGGATATTGTTCATTTTTTGTAGACTCTCCTCTTTCCGCTTTCCTATTGTTCCCTTTTTGTTGAAGCATTTGTAACGCTAACCAAACCACTTCTGCTTGGGAGACCCCTTTTTTACAGAATCTACAGTTAGGGTTAAAAGCAAACCTCGATGTTAACTTCGAGGTTCATGCCCTTGCTTAACATCGAGGTTTGGCTAGATTACTACCACCCCAGATGTCCGATAACGGTATCAGACATCTCATCTCTCATTTTTCTACTGATAATCCGCGACATTCGCCGCTATCGCAAAAGTATGAATAGGGTGTAGAAGTTTCTGGTTACAGTCGGCATGGATCCTAGTGATACTTTGCGTTCTTTATTGAAGGTTGGTCCAAACCCGGTGTCATATGCTATAGCATAGGTGCACCACAAGACGTTGAAGCTAGGACATTTTCAGGCGTCACCGTCTACCGTTACAGACGAGCGAGACCACCTGAAAATTCACTAGCAGCAAGCCAAGACACAGCGAAGAGCAGCGAACCGCCGCGAAAGCGAAGGCAGCAAACCTGTTCTGTTGATTGAGAATGACACAGCTTGCCTAAAACTTCTCCTTGGCAGGTACCTAACATGAATTCGAGTTTCTTATACTGATTTACGGGCAATTGTGTGTACCTAGATGCATAAGGATGCTTACGCCTGTGACCCTAAATTAACCGCCAATCCACTCAGAAAAGTATTCTTCGATGCTGAGCACAAGTTTGTTATCACTTTTTTTGCTGAATAAGGGTACATTCTGTTGAGCATGTGTACTTTCCGCTCACTAACCTGTTTAGGTCCATACTGCAGCCTTATACTTATGGTCTATTCAATTTATCGAAATCTGAGTAACTAATGAACTGCTGCCAAACAAAAAAAGGGACCCAAAAACCCGCATTCGCTGTCGCAAGTCAATTTCTGGAGCACTCGCTTCGCTCTCTTGGCTTGCTGACTATTGATGGCGAAGCGGTCCCGCCACGATTGTCTGTAACGGTAGACGGTGACGCCTGAAAAAGTCCTAGCTTCTACGTCTTGTTAGGTGCACCGAGCTTGCGCCAACCTTCAATGGGAAACGAAAAATATCACTAGGATCCATGCCGACTGTACGTGTATGCCCACTTTTGCTGTCACTGCTTGTTACTTTTGTGATTGCTAACTCGTATTGTTTCACATCATGAAATGCGGAAAATTTGTGGTGGTAGTGAATGGGTTTCCAACGCGAGACAACTAAACTTCCAGATGCGAATTTACCACCAGCTTTATGCGAGTTTTTCCAGACTTACTGTGCTTATCTGGGCCGAATTCCGGTCCGCAATTGCGTCTCGACACGTTTTGCAGCCGCACGCGCTCGAGTCAGTCGAGTTTCCAGCGCCAAAGCCGCCTCGATGTGGCTTTTTCACACGATTTTCTCCAATTTTTCTTATTTTCGAGTTTCCCATACCCACCTAGAGTCAGCAGATCGGCGGCTGCGGCGCTGGAAGCTCTTCTGGCTCGAGAGCGTGCTGCCGCGAAGCGTGTAGAGACGCAATTGCGGACCGGAATTCGGCCCAGATAAGCACAGTATGCGAGCTGATCAAACTTTCTGTTCGATTAACGAACGTGCAGGACGCCGTAGACAGTATGCAAAAACAAAATTTGTGCAGGACATCAGTGGGAGTGTTCTGAACGTCATGGAATGTGCAGGACCCAATTGGAAATGAGTAGGACCCTACTTGGAGAGAGCAGGACATCATGCAATAAATGCAGGACCCCAGTGGGAAAGAGCAGGATGCGCATAGGACCCTAATGGGGGTGGGCAGGACCCTATTAGGAGTGGGAATTGATGTGTCACGAAGACTCATGTTTGTTCCAAAATGTTTTCATTACGAGAGTCCGAAAAATTGAGACTCCAACAGTTTGAAATGACTGTGAAAACTCCTATTGGGAGTGTTCAGGACGTCTTGAAATGTGTACCTCCTATTGGGAGTACTCCTATTGGGAGTGTTCAGGACGTCTTGAAATGTGTACCGAATGTGTGCAGGACCTAAGTGGGAGTGTGTATAATCTACACTCTATAAAACATCGTAATTCACATCATTCGAGGCACGCGCGATGCCTCAGCCTCTGTCTGCCCTCCGCTCTCTCACTGTCTCTAACCTCCGCTCCGCACCAGCACGCGTAGGAACCATGTGAATTTCGCCGTTTTATAGCCTGTAAGTGGGATTGTGAAGGGACCTCATTCTAGCACTGCACGCATCGCTCTATGTAATGACCCACCGACACCATGTTTTTTATTATCAAATACAGTAAAATAATGGTTATGTTTTTATAAAGGCAATAAACGGTACGCTCATACTTCTCATGCATATAAGGCTACGGTAATAGGTTGTGGAACAAAGTCATGCCCTGCCGTGGCCAGCCCGATCGATACGTATGAAAGACATAAACGAGGAAGTTCGGAAAAACACCCGGTGTAGCCAACGCGGAGGATAGGAAAGAAATATGTAGGACGAAATCAGTGATATCATTCATTTCATACCTTTCATCATGCCAATATCGGTTGGGTTGGCTACACCGGGGGCCGGATTCATCAACGATAAAACCGTGGTTTTAGGGTAAAATTTACTCCTCGGGGTAAATTTTTGCGATTCATAAAAAAATAAACCCCAATTTTTGGGGTAAATATGGGAGTATCTGATACTGTGCTTATCTGGGTCAAATTCCGGTCCGCAATTGCGTCTCGACACGCTTTGCGGCCGCACGCGCTTGAGTCAATCGAGTTTCCAGCTCCAAAGCCGACACGATATATCTTTTTCATACAGTTTTCTTCAATTTTGTTTGGTTTCCAGCTTCAAAAACCCACCTAGATTCAATAGATCGGCAGCTGCGGCGCTGGAAACTCTTCCGACTCAGGAGCGTGCGGCCGCAAAGCGTGTTGAGACGCAATTGCGGACCGGAATTTGACCCAGATAAGCACAGTAACCGGCTGAAGGAGTCGGGTATTCGATACTATTTTCCCAACAAAGGAGCTCAGTTAGCAATTTGGCACTAGCAAATTGCCAAGAATTGCAAATTGAACCATTTGGATTCAACTTCGACCCACTCTTTCTCATTTTGAGTTTGTCGAAGTAAGGCTTATCGGGTTTATCATGTCCAAATGCCCTTATCACTGTTCTATTTTGCCCTGACCGACCGCTCCGCTGCTAGCTCCGCCCGGGCCCATTTGAGCGAGAGAGGCTGTACTTCAATACATATTCTTCATATTTCGTCCAATATTCTGCATTCTCCTTGGCTCCATTTCGTATCTTGTTCATACCATATCGAGCCTAGATTTTTCAATGCAATGACTTTTTTCTCTGATTTCTTAATTTTCGTAGCTTTAAAAGAGAAGAATTTTTTGAAGGCTGTGTTTTTATGATTTAATTGAATGAGCTGTTCCCAATGAATATTTGACTGTAGTGGTCGTAATGTGTTCAAACTGCCAAAGGGCGACCCTCTCCAAGATGAGGATAAAACCCAGTAAATAATTTTCTGGGTGTCCTGTGCCCTTAATGCGAGCTGACAGAGAAATCGGATTTAGTGTGTGAATGAGGAGAAAGATGGATACTTTTCGAAAAAGTCCGAAGAACTTTTCTAAAGCTATCCATCTTTTTCTTCATTAATAATCTATTTCCTTTTTCTCGGTCAGCTCGCGTTATGTCGCAGCTTTGCGCGAAATTAACGCGAGATCACCACACAGTTGTATTATGACTCATTTCGTATGAGCTACTGCAGTCGGTTCTAGTTTTGTCAGAGCGCGGCTATCGATCGCGGAGCCGCAGAGGCTCCACCGCGGAGCCGTTGCTGCACTACCGCGGAGCCGCAGAGGCACTATGTACCGCGAAGCCGAAGCGGCACTACCGCGGAGTCGCAGCCACACTATCGCGGAGCTGCTGCGGCACTATCGTGGAGCCGCCACGACATTGCCGCTGCGACTCCGCGATAGTGCCGCTTCGGTGCCTGTAGGAGCCGAAGCGGCGATTTCTTTGATTTACATGAGGTCCCTCTATGTCTTGTTTTTGTTCATCTGGTGTCTTGAAATGAAACTACTCCCTTAAATTAGAATCACTCGATGTTACGTCTGTGATGGACACAGATTAACAAATGGCTTTATTAGAATACAGCTATAGAGTAGGTGTGGCGCAGGCGTCGTCGTGGTAGTCGTGGTGGTGGCTGCTCGTTGACGGCGACGGCTGGCAAGTGTGCAGGAGGCGGTGGTGGCTTCGGGTACGGCTGGCAGGTAGACGAGGTCGGCAGGCAGGTAGACGACGAGTCGAGAATGTGCCAACAGCTCGGCGGCCGGGTTTATATGGGGATCGACGCGGCCTGTGATTGGCGGATCAAAACCCGCCCACTTGGTGATCGGTCTGCAGTGAAAAACCGATAAGTGATCTACATCGCAACACCTCTCCTTTTAAGAGGTAGACTACGGCACAGGGAAAACAATTCAAAATCAACTGACTAAAGCTCATACCGCTTTGGCTTGCGGCGCTGTCGAGTTGACCTTCGTAACGTTGCCGGAGCGAAACCAACCGATTGTTTACTAGCTCGGCTTTTCACTAATCCCTGTGCTGCGCGGCTCGTACTGGGCTGCGCGTAGTCTCGATGAAGTGCGGCGGAGGTATCATTACTGGAAATGATCACAGTCTCAAGCTCTTGATCTTGCTCATCATGGCATTCCTGTTCTAGAACTCCTTCAGTACTAACAGGATCAGCTTCAAACAAGTCCAAAAGTAGATCTTGTCAATATTCGTTATCATACTTATGGCTCAATATGCTTCTTCGCATTTGGTTCGCATGCCTACGAACGGTTCTGCCTCCGATGTCCACTTCAAACATGACTTTTCCAAAGCTTTTCACCACTGTTCCCTGAGTCCACTTGAAGTCCGTTGCACCATTGCACTCTTTGACTAGTACAGTATCTCCAGCAGAAAAACCTCGTTGCTTTGTACCATTTCTACGATCAAATTGAATCTCAGTCCTTTTTCTACGCTCAGCAGCGTTTTCTGCTTCCGGCTCTCCTTTCGACGGTCTCAACATACTCAGCCGCGTTCTTAATCTTCTTCCGAGGAAGACTTCGGCAGGACATTTACCGTTCAAGTAAGCATTTGGCGTAGTGCGATACGCCAACAGCACTGTGTCCAGGCATTCATTGCAAGAGCGAGCGGACGTACTCCCCTCCCCTTTTAGCTTCTTAATCCCTCTTTTCAGGATATCAACAAATCTTTCTGCCTGACCATTAGACTGAGGATGGTACGGCGGTGTTCTCACATGGTTAACACCTCGTTCTTCGCACATCTGCTTGAACAGCTCTGATGTGAATTGTGTTCCATTATCGCTCACTAGCGTTTTTGGATTTCCATAGCGTGCGAAAAGCTCTTTCAACAGCTTTACCGTTGTGCCAGCTGTGATGTTATTTAACTCAAACATCCCCGGCCACTTACTCAAGGCGTCAACAACGACCATGTAGTACACTCCATCCATTGGACCAGCGATATCAACATGAACTCGCTCCCAAGCATTTTCTGGAGTATTCCACGTTCTTAGAGGTATCTTAGTGGGAGATTTTGAGTGTAGTTGGCAATCAGCGCAACTTCTCACAACCTTTTCACAGTCTTCATCGATATTTGGCCAATAGACATAGCTTCGCGCTAGTCCTTTCATCCTGACAATCCCAGGATGACCACAGTGCAGCTCTTTGAGAACTTCTTTTCTCAGCGTCTCTGGCACGACAACTCTATCGCTTACCATCACGCAGCCTTGCACTATCGATAACGATTCACGTTTACAGTAAAACTGATTCAAATCAGGTTTTACCGCTTTAGGCTATTTTCCAGTATCAATGAAACCTTTCAGCTTTCGCAGTAGAACATCCCTTTCAGTATGCTCACGAGTCATGTTAGCTGTCACGGGCAATCTGCGCACAGCATCTGCAAGCACTAGATTCACGTCTTTCTCAACCGACGCGACAACGCAGTCCTCCTCTACGACGGGATGCCTTTGAATCAATCTCGATAATCCATCCGCTTTTCCGAACGAATCCGTCTTGATGTACTCGATCTCAAAATCGTAGCCTATCAGCATTGTTACCCAACGCATCAGACGGTTGGCCGAATGGACTTCTACGCCCTTCTTGTTGCCAAATATGGCTAACAACGGCTTGTGGTCAGTACGGAGCGTGAACCGCCTCCCGTATACATAATTATGGAACTTCTTGATTGCCTCCACAAGACCTAGTGCCTCTTTCTCTATCTGGGCATAATTCTTTTCAGCGACTGTGAGTGATCTCGAGCCATGGGCAATAGGTTTTTCTGTACCATCCGGCATTCTGTGCGAGATCACATACCCGATCCCATAATCGCGAGCGTCAGCAGCCACGATTATCTTCTTTTTAGGATCATAGTGCGTCAGGTTCAAGTCTGACACCAGCACTTTCTTCAATTTCTCGAACGCTATTTCATGTGTGTGTGTTTCTATAGCCAATTAACGTCTTTTTTCAGCAAAGCATCTAAAGGTCCACGCATCTTCTTCATTTTCGGAATGAAGGATGAATAATACGTAACCATACCTAGGAATGCGCGCAACTGTGCCACATTCTGTGGTGCTGGCATTTTAGCGAGAGCAGCCACCTTCTCTGGATTCGGACGACGTCCGTTACGGTCTACAACGAACCCGAGGAAACAGATTTCTGGCTCTGCGAACGAGCATTTTTCCAGTCTTACTCGAAAAGCGTATTTGTTTATTCGTTCGAATAAAGCACATATGTTGTTTCTATGCTCTTCAGGTGTCTTCCCGACTACCACAAAATCGTCCAGGTAGGCTGTTACTCCTTCCAGACCCGAGATCAATTTGTTCATGATGCTTTGGAAAATTCCTGGCGCTGTCTTTATACCAAAAGGCAACCTTCTGTATCGATATAGTGTACTGGATGTACAAGGCCTTTTTAGCGAGTGGGTTAGGTAGTTCGCGATAGTACGATTACACGACACGACACCTTAGTTATAAGAGTTTATTAGACAATAGAATTTTAACGAAACTGACAATGCATAGAATAATAATGATGCGAACCTCCAAAACAAAGAGGGAGGCAAGGAGACGTGACGCGGGTAGGTGGCTTCCTATCCTGCCATTTCTCTCCTTTTATGCCCTCACGCCTTAGGCCCCGCCCATGTCACGCCTCTTCAACGGTGGTCGGTAGGTCAGCGGTTGCGCTGACCTCTCGCCTCTCCACATGCCTCCCCCCTCCTGAACCGATGCCCTCATCGGTACGTAGTCCAATCTTTTCAGCTCCGGTAGCTCTATCACTTTAGCCACTTTCTTCCTAATCATATCGTACAATGTCTTCGCACAAGCTACGGTACAATCAGAACCATAATATGCTAAACATATCTCAGGACTGCCTACTTCACAATACACGTGTCCATTCTCAATTTTTGAGCTTGATGCCATCACAAATTGTCCTTGACCGGATCTTTTGCCAATAGTACCATCTAGCATCAACCAGATTTCAACCAACTTTTTCCACAAAGTACTATTCTTTTCAACAATCGGAGGCCACACACTAACAATTCGGCCACCATTCTCAAAATGCTCATTGCACAACTTTACAATAGCGCAAATAGTGTCTTCATCGAATTTCGGATCTAAAGGCCAAACGATGACCCATGTCGAGTTGCTTGACCATTCTCCCAAGACTTCTCGGAGCTGCGAAAAAGAAGTAGCGACACGCGTATGGATTCCTCTTTTGATACCGTCCTTTCGCAGCAAGGCGGCGCTCGCGGGTGCTGCAAATGCCGTGGGACCATCACGAATAGGCCTTTCCGCCCTTTCCTCATCATCCAGCTGTTTCTTGAGCTTCTTCAATGCCGCGTCGTATGTAAGTGCGAAACCGAAATTCTCAATTTTTGCGTGCTTCTTTATTGCATCTGTCACACATATAAACTGCGTCCAGTCCAGGCATTTCTCGTACGCTACTTTCAGGACTTGTTGTAGCGCTTCCTCGTCCAAGCACGTTGCCTTGTCGTTCCAGAACTTGATCTTCGATTTCAGATCGATGTCTTTCCTACAGAAAATGCTGGCGGCGGCGCGCCATTCCACAACGATCCAAACGGCATATTCGCGTATGCCCTGGGGAACTGGATGTCGCTTTATATCGCGTAGCTTCACACCATTGAAGCAACCATCAGTACATCGAAAATTCCAGGTGACCACGCTCTTGCTTTGACCGGATCTCGACACCTCTGGAAATAAAATTTTTCATTCTCCGGACCTGTACACGTGGTTTTCTGCCTCTTTTACCCCTACTGGTTACGGTGTCGATCCGATCATCTGGGATGTAGGTCGGCACTACCCTGAGCATATCAAAATTGACCCTTACAGGTTCCGAATTTTCGCCAATCCTATTGATCAAAGCTGAATTTTCACTTGTCTGGATCACTCGGAATGGCCCCGCCCATTCGCAAACTAATTTTGGATGGGAACTTGCCGCTTCCTCTTTCGGGGATCTCATGTACACACGCTCACCGACTTTTGGGAGCCTATCCACCTCTACCGCGTTCCTTTTATCGTACTCTCGTTTCATTTTCTCTCTTATCCTCTCATTATACTCTTTTACCCTCTCTTGAATTTCTGACACAGATAGTAGCAACTGCGCTTTATACTCTTCCCTACTCTGGTCCATGCTGTACCAAGTTATGCCTCCATTCGGGATCACTGTGGAGGGATATGCTGGATCCATCCCATGCAATATGAAGTATGGACTCTCTCCCGTCGCACTGTGAGGAGTCACATTATATGCGAACATACAGAAAGGTAGATGACGCGTATCGGCTAGACCCCGGTCGGTGAGGGACGGGTTCACCCGCTCACCCTACTGTATTATACCTGTATTAATTATGTATTACCTACCTCTAACCCAGGGGACTTAAGACCTAACCCTCCCATCGCCTCTAAGTCCGGGGACCACAAAGGGGAAACATAAACACAAGAATAAGAAAATAGAAATATGATCGGATGCGATCCTGATAATCACGAACACGACACCAGAATGATTACTGTTTATTATGTGAATGCTAATAGGTGAGAGGTTAAGATGTGAGATATTAGTGGTGAGAGAAAGGTGAGTACAGACTGAGTCACGTCTGGTACTAAAGAGTTAGTTAGCCATTAAACAAACCTACGGGCCTACGGCCGTGTAAGCGAGGGCGCTGGACCAATGTCCGGCTAGAAGGTTGCTGTGAAGTATCATGTAGTATAATGTTCTAAGGGCTGAGTAGCCCTCGAACAGCGACGTGAATAATGGAGAGAATGAAAACAGCCAAAAAGGCGTGGCTGGCTGCCGACGGCGGAGGAGTGGAGACGCGAATGACCCCCGTCCCCCTCGCCCGACAGCATCGACCCAGCCGGGTGGTCGCCGCTGATCGACGGGGTGGTCACGCTGCAGACCCACCTTGGGAGCGGAAGCTCGCCTTCGCGACAGTAGACGTATATCCCATTCCATAGGCACAACAGTACTCCGTCTAAGCATTGCTATTATAGTACCATTCAGGCGCTCCGTAACCCCATTCTCTCTCGGGTTATAGCCTTTGGTCGTCACGTGATTCACTTTGGTGATCCTTGTGAGTTCCTCCATGATTCTATTCTCGAACTCTCCGCCTTTATCCGACAGTATGGTTTTTGGCCAGCGGCACCCCTCTGCTATCCATCGGGAAAACAGAACTTTCGCAACCGCTTACATTTTATCCGAACTGGGTACGCCGCAGCAAATTTTGAAAAATGATCGATGACCGTTACGGCGTAGCGATTTCCGCTCGACGTAATTCTCAATTCCTAGTATATCTACGCCAACTGGCTTTCCCGTACGGCCGCACAGTAACCACAGGTTTCAACGGGGCGTGATCACAGTTCTCGGGTTGCTTACAAAACATTTCTGACACTCTCGCGTCCACTTATGTATATCTTGTGACATCGTTGGCCAGAAAACCTCCCTTTTTAAGCTTTCTGTTCAACAATTTATGCGCACTGAAATGTCCTGCAAATGTGCCCGCACATGCGCTTCATGAAAGATTTCGTAACGCGCACTTTTTCTGGAACCACAAATACCAAACTTCCGTCAGGCTGATACATTTTCAAATCACCATCTTCTACTACGAAATCAGCAGCTCGCGAAGGTTCCGCTGCTCCCGTCCATGTTACTTTACCATGAGTATCTCCATCTTTTATTGCCTCCAAAACTGCTTCAAAATCTTCGTCACCTTCCAGTTCAGTCATCCATCTGGTTTTTCTCCCTTTACTCATCACATTCACCACTGCTTTCATCCAATCCTCCATGGACTCCTCACTAGCCCATTGTGCTGCTCCTCTACTTAACGCGTCTGCTACTGCATTCGTTTTAATTTTATATACTTTATTTTCAGGTTATAACGTTGCAGTTCGAGGACCATCTCAATACTCTGGCTGAAACGCCATTCCGATTGAATGGAGTGCCGTCAATGGCTGATGATCTGTTAATATTTTTGTCGGCAGCCCATAAATAAACATGTGAAAGCGCCGCACTGGTGAAGACCACGGCTAACGCCTCTAGATCTGTTACGTGGTATCTCTTTTCAGCTTTACTCAGCCCTTTCTGATGCGAAATACACTGGATGGAGATTCGTATCATCACCCTTCTTGGGAAAGAACCGCTCCCAATCCCGCCGTGGATGCATCCGTGCAGATCACAAATGGTCTTGAACCGTCTCTAGCCTTCTCAATATCAGGCTGCATAAGAACCGGAGATGACGAAATCATTTTTTTTCACTTTTTCAAACGCTTCCTGATGTTCACCAGTCCATGTCCATAGCGATTTCGGCGACCTCAAGGAAAACAAGCAATCCTGTCATTTTGCGAAACCAAGGCAAAATTTCCTATAGAAGGAGGCCATCCCTAGGAACGTTCTCAACTCCTTAGCATTTTGGGGTACCTCATATTTTTCAATAGCCTCAACTTTTTCGAATCCATGTGAATGCCCTCACTGTCAATGACGTGTCCCAGGAAGTTCACCTTGGTCTGCAGCAGAACACATTTCTGGGCCTTGAGACGTAGTCCCGCATCACGCAGTAACGTACAGACTTTTCTTAGCAATTCTATGTCGCTCCCGTGTACTAGTACATATGATTATGTCATCAATGTAACAAAATACTTCTGCACCCAAAACCTCATGAAGCACTGAATCCATCAGCCGTTGAAAAACCGGAGGCTCTGTGCTCAATCCAAAATGGAGTAACCTGAACTGTAAAAGACCTTCTGTTGTCACAAAGGCCGATTTTTCCATTGCTTCCGGAGTTAGCGGGATCTGCCAGTACCCACTACAGCAGAGGTCGAGTGGGGAAAATATGATTTCCTGATAGACTTTGCAAAACCGCATCTATCGCAGGTAATGGATACGAGTCCAACTTGATTCTTTTGTTCAACTCTCTGTAGTCTACGCACAATCTCAGACTACCATCTTTCTTTTCTACCAATACAATAGGAAAAGCCCATTCTGAACTGCTTTTTTCGATAATTTTCCTGTCTTCCAAGTCTGACAGCAATTCTCTGAGTTTCTCTCTTATGCCCAACGGAACTGGCCTCGCCTTCATTTTGATTGGCTTATGATCTCCAGTATCAATGCCCATTGCTAACCTATTCGTTCCTGTCATCTCCCTATCACATACTGCAAATGCGTCCGGTATTTCGTCTAAAGCTCTTTGAATATCATCACTCAACTGTTCCACTTTCGAACTCACTTTCACCTGATCATGCAACATAGCTCTCCTGTCTTCTTGATTAACATCTAGTACCTCACCATCCATCATCAGAGGATTCAGATCTTCCCATCCTTCTTTCCACTTTTCTGTACCCCAATTTCCGATTTCCTCTCCTTCTTTCAAAATCATTGGCTCCTCGCTATCATTTGTGACTGGTAGTTGCACGCTGTGATCCTTTATTTTAAAAACTCCAGCAGCCATGCCATTTTTGCTGGGCCATACTACTTTCTCACCACTTTTCTCCTGCCCCTCACACCGTGCCGATACTAATGCCTTGCCGTATGGGCGAATATAAATGCGCCGGGCTACCACAACTTTGTTCGACCCGTTAACCGGCGCAATAGATTCTGGTGACAGTATCATTTGCAATCCCAGGTTTTCTAACGCATTTGTTCTAATAATATTTCTTCATCATTCTCATCCGAAATATGAAATGCCACCTCAACTTTCTTTCCCCCTTCTACCTCCACCATTATCTTCACAGCTCCTAGGAATTTCATCTGATTGCTTGATGCGTCATAGACCGGGACCATGGATTCTTTTGCTACTACCTCCAACTTGTCCACATCGACCCCAGCCTTCTGAGCCCTTGCCAATACTCCCACTGGTACCATGCTGATCATCGATCCAGTGTCTACCACCGCCGCCACGCGCCTATCCAGCAACTTCGCCCAAACGGTCATGGTCTACCCAACCAGCAGCGTCTCATCTCCCGTATTCGCATTACACCTGAGCCCTAAACTCCGGGCGTTTTCAATTATTGCTGACACCCTGTCCTTATTGCCAGCCGTGTCACTGCCACTAGAGTGTCTGCCTGTCTGCGTCTCCTTCCTGATTGACTTATTTCCTATTTGTTTCACCTGGGGCCTCTTCAATGGACAATCTTTACCAATATGACCCACCTTCTGACAATTATAACACCTTCTATTATCCTTGCTCTCACTGCCAGCCGCCTTTTCTCGTCCATATTGATCTTCACCAACCCCATTCCGTGTTCTTGATCGTTCCACCTCCGTTTGCCTGCTACTATCACCTCCACTGCGCACTCCTTGATTGCTGACCGATTGATTTTGGATACGTGGTCGATCTACCGCCCTTTGTCCATCTCCTTCCATTCTACTTCTGCCATATTCTCGTCTTCCAGCGTCGTTCTGGTACGCTGTCGACCGTCCTCTCCAGCCTTCCCTTCCGTCCCTACGCTTGCTTTCCCCTGGTGCCCATATGGCCTTAGACTGATCCATGGTAAGCGCTAGCTGCTTAACCGATTTGTAGGCATCCTTGGGGTCGACCTGTTGGAGCGTACTCAATAAATGAAGATGCTCTGGCCAATCCCTAAGATTATCCAATAGTATTTGAGCGTACTCTAGTGGACCTATCGCTGAGACTAGCCGAGGGGTTAGCCTGACGACCAAGTTTTTCTAGAACTACACAAAAATCTGAGACACTTTGTCCATGATGTCGCTTTAACTTCCGAAGTTCTGTCAGAGCCCGTAGTCTTCCAGCAGTTGAATCATTAGCCAAGAGTTTTCTCAATTCTTCCACCACGGCCTCAAAACCTGACGTCCTCACATTCTTAGGCAAAGACATGAATACACTTTTCGCCCTACCCTCCAGATGATCATCACATAATATGTCCAGCAGGGTTTCGTCATCAGAAATCACATTTCTGTATTTTCTTTTGAACCGGCGCATAAACTCATTGAAGTTTTCGGATCGATTCCCTTTGAAAACCCCTGGGTGCACACACGCATTGGCCTGCATAAATGCCCACAAGTTTATGGAATCCTGACCTGACTCCCGTGCCGCCTCCACCTGTGATGTCTCCAAATGCTGCCTCGAGTCTTGCACGCAGGGCACTCCAGTCCGTGAATTCGGCGTTCTCGTTGTCGTGCTCTGGAATTCCAAACTTTCGGTACCTACACCCATATTCGTCAACATTCCCTGCCTACACCTACCCATTGCTCCACCGACTTCCATTTTGTCATCGACCTGGACCTGCTGCTGACTCCTTCCCATTGATGACTGCACATCGATCAACACGTTGCGCACGTCCCTGACATTTGTCTGAAACAAATCACATATATCGGAGATCAATACTCCATCGGCCTCTGTGGTGTTGATGAAGTCATTCAGATCTTCCACACTTTCTATTCCCCTGTCACTCAAAATTCCGAAAAGTTCACGACCAAACTGTTTGTACCCGACCGCGCTGGCTTTGATTGCCTCCAATTTTTTCCACAAGCCCTACTGACCTGCTCATTCAAAACTTTGGTCAGTTGTTTTCGGTACTTGTCCGCAATCCTAGCTGACTCCAATTCTTCGCCCACTCGCGTGTGAATAGCTCTAATTTCCAAACATGCGTCCTCTATGGCCCCACGCAAATCCTCGAGTGCAAATTCAACACTGGGTTGACCAACCTGCGACACTGCATTCCCTTCCTTTCTCGAACTGCCTGACCCGTCCTCGACGCCGTTTCCATTAACCATTTCACTGAAAATGCGATTCTCATCCATGAAACTCATTGTACAGACTGCGATACTATGCGAAATACGCCACGCCTATCAATATGGCAGTCCAGTCCTCAATCCTATAGCTAGCAGTCCCAACTCTCGATTCTCCAGCTAACTCACTCTCACTCAGCACTGACACACTGTAGCACCTAGGCGGCTTACTTTGCACCTTTCTCCGCTACTCCAGTGTCCTAGCTAAGCTATTCTGTGGTTTCGGGCGGCTTACTTTGCACCCTTGTCCCACGAGCCTCACGCTAATCGATGAACTGTATTGATCCTCTTGGCCCACCAGAACCTTCTAGGGCCTTCCTCAACCTGACCACAGCCTCTGGAACCTTCCGGCTGTTCACTCTTCTCTCACTAGTCCAGACTGTAATCGATACAATCGTTAGTACCTAGCACTCGAACGGTTCGGCCCCCATGTACTGGATGTACAAGGCCCTTTTAGCGAGTGGGTTAGGTAGTTCGCGATAGTACGATTACACGACACGACACCTTAGTTATAAGAGTTTATTAGACAATAGAATTTAAACGAAACTGACAATGCATAGAATAATAATGATGCGAACCTCCAAAACAAAGAGGGAGGCAAGGAGACGTGACGCGGGTAGGTGGCTTCCTATCCTGCCATTTCTCTCCTTTTATGCCCTCACGCCTTAGGCCCCGCCCATCTCACGCCTCTTCAACGGTGGTCGGTAGGTCAGCGGTTGCGCTGACCTCTCGCCTCTCCACAATAGACCCTTGTGTGTGTTTATTACCACCAACTTTTGGGCCTCGTCTGTCAATTGCACTTGAACTCAGAAGTTTTTTCACAGCTTACGAGCAGCGTATGAGATGCTAAACAGCTTGCTAGCAGGTTATCTGTGCTAGGACAATTTACGAGCGAATTCGCAGGAGAACGCGATTGTGTGAGCTAGTAGCGAGCCGCTTATGTGCTGTCGCTGGATGACCCGCCATTAGTCAGCCGCGTTTCGAGGCTCCACAACTAACGAGCGCGCTTACTGTTTAGGCATGATCGATGGCAACGCGCAATCGATTGAAGAAATCGTGCGACACGTCTTTCCGAGCCATTGTTTTTTTGCTCGGCAAGATTTCCGTTGGTAGCACTAATTTTATCCATTTTCCTCCGCCTTTTTGTCCATTGTTCACCTCGTGCTTTCCTCCTCCTTCTCTCATTCATTTGTTAATGTTTACGCTTGGTCGATTTGCGGTTCGTTTAGCATCCAGTCTTTCAATTTTCATCGATCCAAATGTTTTCTCAGTTAACGGGTTGAGCTTTCGTCTCTTTAATGATTAACTTTTTTTGTTTTCCGGTCTAACAAGGGAACTAGCTTTAGTCAGTGTGGCCATTCCGGATGAAATGTTCGTTTCTAGAACTCTTTTTGACATGAAATCCGAGTTCGCTCTTCACAGCTGCCTTAGGCCCTAGTTATACATTGGCGATTCGGTGTCGCTGGTTTTTCCGGGACGTCTGCGATTGGTCAGATTTCGAAATTGACCAATAGCAGACACGCCGCGGAAGCCAGCTGCGGCGAATCGCTGGTGTATAACTAGGGCCTTAAACCACTCTGAAAAAAGTTACACGCGTTTTTCAAAGCCTGGCGGCTAGTGTGATTTTTATGGTGTTCTGAAAAAATTCCCCATTTTGCTTAAACTTGTAAGTACGAGTAATCTAAAGTGCTGAACACGAATCTGGGGCCCGTTTGCCGAAATTCTAGGGTTTATTGAAGGCCACAGTTTGTGCCGTGCTACCTCGGAGGCAGGCCACCAAATTTGTATTCAGCACCCCGTATAACCTCCGAATACAATTTCACAGTCAAATCTGAGACTTCAGTCAAATTACCGTCTACCGTAGTCTGGCTAACATCGACAAACGGACCTCAAATGCGTGGTGAGCACTGTAAACAACCTTCAGAGGAACAGTTTGAGCCTCATCTATCGCATAAATGCGGAAATCTCGAAAGTTGCGGTTCGCCCCCAATTTTTCCCTCCGCTGGGAAGCTTCGAACGAGTCAACTCGAAAAGTTTGGAAAATCGACAATTAAAGCTCAGATTCATGATCAGCGCCCCAAATAACCAGTCCTGGAAGGATTTTAAGGCAGATCTTTTACGTTTCTCATTTTTTAAATCGCTTTCAGAGCCCTTTAAAGGCAGTGTTCACGTTGATTTTCATCTTCGAGGTTTTTCACATTAAACAATGCGTTGGCCTCCGAGTGTTACCAAATTTATGAAGAAACGGCGAGAAACGCATTAAAACGACGTATTTCGGTGACATTATTCTATAACGTGGACTAGTTGTCCGATTGGATGAACCTGTTCATGGTGGTTATCACCGGTGGAACATTGGGTCAATCGAAAATAGAAGAATATTTAATGCAAAGCAGGACTAGTTAGGGCCCTAAGGAAAGAAAGGAGCAATAGAGAGTAGAGAATTGCAAAGGACGGATTTCGATTCATTGTCACAAAAGATTTCGTTGTCACAACAAACACTTCCTGTGATATTCAAGAGGCGGGGTGATACTTAAGGATTTCGTGTACTTCAGGTGCATTTTTCTCGATTTTTTCGTCATTTTAGTTCTACCCGGAGGCCACTTAATCAATATAGCGAATAATCTCAAAATGGAAGATTATCGTGAACACTGCCTTTACCTCATATGAATTTACGCTCAGTCGAAAATTCGTGCAAGTTGGAGGCGCTATCACTCTGTGCTGCGTTCAGAAAATGTGCATCCATCCTAACTTTGCTCTAGGGTGGGGGTCAGCGATGTGCGGCAATTGGCGTTTGTCGTTTGCCGGCCATTTTTGGAATTTTTTTGCCGTTTTTCGTTTGCCGAAATTTTTGTTGTTTTTCCGGCAAAACATTGCAAGGAAACGTCGCGTATGCTCGCGGCTATGTGGGTACTAGGGGCACTCCAAATATCCGTTGTTCGCTCAACCGTTAGCCGGTGCTTTCAGCTATCTGGGGTGGTAGTAAATCTGTTTGAAAACGCGAGTTTACTCGCGGTAAGTTCGCGGTAAGTTCGTGGTAAACTACAGCTAATCGCGAGCTTTTTATTTGAAGATTTCCAGGAAAAGAACCGGACATTGCTGAAACTACGCACTCGCATGCCACGTTGTGAGACACTAGATACGCATAGTGTTAAAAATTCCCAAAAAATGATTCATTCTGTCTTTTCTGGAGAAAATTTTGATTTAGAAAGAAAAAATTTCTTAAAGGCAGTGGTCGCGCTCAAAGATGCTCGTCTTGTTTTCCCCTCTAAACCCTTTTCTGGGTATAGAGTAGTAGAACCTACAAGAAAAAATCGCGAAAAAAACGCTGTTCTGGGCCGAATTCGAAGCCTGAACTTTCTTGTCTTTTGGTGGTGGAAGAGTCCACCCCACATCATCGGCATCGATGATCTCTAATATCAAGAACATCAGCCGGCTTGAAGATGAATTTCAATCAATGAACTTTCGGATTTATGAACACATCTAGTCAAAAACATTGGTTGAAGTGTTTGCTTTCATTGTTCAACTGTTTTATTAGGTAAATTTGCATTTATTTCTTTCTATGATTGTCGATGATTTTTGAATGCTTGGCATGAGACTGTGATCTTTCTGTGCACGTGTGCACGAACTGGAAATTCTAAATTCTAAACTTAATAACTCTATTTCTAGCCCGTTTTTCACCGCGCTACCTTCATAGTTTTTGAGCTGTTTTACATCTAAGCTGATTTTTGTTGTTTTTTCGATAACGTTTTTCATCGTGACCACTGCCTTTAAGATTTTTTAAACTTTTTTTAGCTTGCAGTAAGTTCGCGCAAACCTTCAACTTAACGCGAGCTGACAGAGAATTTGGAACTAGTGTCTGAATGAGGGGAAAGATGGATAGTTTTCGAAAAAGTCCTCCGGAGAACTTATTCTAAAGCTATCCATCTTTTTCTTCACTTATAATCTATTTCCATTTTCTCTGTCAGCTCGCGTTATGTTGCAGTTTTGCGCGAACTTAACGCGAGATCACCACCCAGTTGTATAATTTTCATATGTATAACATATGAAAAGGTGTGTATACAAGTCTGTTGGTACCTGCTCGTTGGTGCCCCTGCTTCTACTGAACCCAGCAGACGTTTGAGTGTACACAGGGAACGTTCGAGCGATATAGCGTGCACAACTATATCGCGAAAGTATCCCGCACATTGCATAAAGGTGTCGCCGTCCGGCACACTAAGGCCTCTGGTCCATAACACCTTAGGATCCGTACCTAGGGAGTCATGGAGTCTTTGGCCACAAGCCACAATTTCGCCACCCTGAACTGTCGATCGCTGTCGAGTGATATCCAAAAAACTGCGCTATCCAGACTTCTGAGCTATTTCCATGCACCGTTTGCTGCTTTGCAGGAAACCCGCCTCAAGGATAGACCCGTCATCAGCGTCGGAGAGTACACCATCTACTGCGGCAACGCTGACGATAGGAGAGTGGGAGGCTGTGCAATAGCTGTAAGGAAGGATTTCAATGGTATGGTCAAGGAGTTCGGCTCAACGTCGTGTCGGAATGCATTCGTACGACTGCGGGATCACAGAGGATTCAATCTGTGGATAGTGAGTGCTCATGCGCCCACTGAAACCGCCGAAGACAATTCGAAGAATGCGTTTTATGAGGAACTCAATACGTTGCTGGCCAGGATACCTTGTCAACATGCTGTTGTCGTGGGGATTGACGCAAATGCGAAGATGGGACTTGATCAGGAATCCGAAGTACTCGGTAAATGGTTCTACCCAGTGGAGCAAACATCGGACAATGGCTACCGCCTTGTCGACTTTTGTGAACGCAGTGGTCTGATTATTGCATCGACATTCAAGAGGAATCATCGCCGCCATCAGCTTACGTGGCAGGGACCAACCCAGCTATCTCTGAATGAGCAGCGGAAGCGGAAGATGACAACTTTGAAACTGCAGCTCGACTATGTTCTGACGAGGAATATTCCAGTATCGGACATTCGAAGATCTAGAGCTGTGTGGGATGTCGCATTCGATTCGGATCACCGTCCTGTTCTGTTGAACTTCACTGCGAGGATTCATAAGAGGAAGCGAGGGGCTCAGCCTCTCCAGAGGATTGACATGACAAGTCTCAGAGATGAAGAGTGCAGAAGGAATTTCCGACAACGCGTTTCTATTCACATCGGAGTACGGACAAAGAAGAAACTTTGCGACGCGGATTCTTTTGTCAAGTGCATCCAGGACGCTTCGAAAGAGGCACTCCCGGTTGTACAGCCTAAGAAGAAGTTCGCCTACGTCTCAGAAGAAACAACATCTACCTACAACAGAGTATGTGCTCTCCGAACTGCAGGAAACTTCGTGGAGGAGAAGCGTCTGAGGAGGAAGTTGCGTCGGCAGCTTCAAAGTGACCGCGAACTCGTTTAGAGCTAAGGAGTTCGAGAAGGCTTGGGAGGAGAAGAATCCGAAGAAAGCCTACACGTTGCTGCGACAGTATAGCGGGAAGATGAAGAGATGTTCTCCTGTCTTGAACACTACCAATGGAGTTGCAGTTGGTGATGCGACGCTGCCAATATGGAAGGATTACTTCAGTTCACTACTGAATCGTCCAGCGCCATCAGTACCTGAGCTCCCGCATGTTCAGAGAGCACATTACGATGTCAGTGAGGAACCGCCGACTGAGTCTGAAGTTTTGGATTGTGTCCGGAAAATGAAGAATGGAAAGGCAGGTGGAGATGACAACATCACTGCTGAAATGCTGAAAGCTCTTCCTCCGTCTGGGATTCGTGAAATGACCAACACCATCCGTGCCATATGGATGAGTGAAAGGATACCCGATTCGTGGAGACATGCGATCATCGTACCTCTTCACAAGAAGCTATCCGTCACGGATCCTAAGAACTACAGAGGAATCTCTCTACTTCGTGTCATGTACAAGGTTTTAGAACGTATCATTCTCGAGCGACTTATCAAACATCGTGAAGGAACGACCAGAGATGAGCAAGCCGGTTTTCGACCTGGAAGATCGACCATCGACCAAGTGTTCGTCGTGAGAAGAGTAATTGAATCGTGGCAGCGATTTTCGAAGCCACAACAGCTTGGTTTTTTTTTGAACTTTGAAGCCGCGTTCGACTCTTCTCATCGTGATCGATTGCTCAATGCTCTGCGAGCAGATGGAGTCCCGGAGAAGTATGTTCGGTTAATCGAGGACATGAACAAAGGAACAATAGCAGGAGTTCGTACACCTGTCGGATTTACGTCAGCTTTCGAGGTGAAAACAGGAGTAAGGCAAGGAGCCGTTGCAGGACCTTTTCTTTTCAACTTCGCCGTTGATGACATCATGCGTAGAGTTGCAGAACAGTTTCCTGCGGATGTGATCCTAACACCATCAGGACGCTCCCTTGTCGACCTGGAGTACCCCGACGACATTGTGTTATTCGCTGAAAACAACGCAAAACTGCAAAGGATTGTGAACCTCGTTTCGAAGTATGCCGCAGCCTATG